>WSUI01000394.1:0-29610 GCA_019633595.1 Tulasnella sp. UAMH 9824
ACGGTAGTCAACTCTGATGCCCATAGCTGAATTCAGGATAGTCATTATAGAATCCAACGTAGCGAGGGTGACCTTGATATGGCGCAACATTAGAGTAGAACAAGTGTATTTCTGCACCGCTCAGAATTAATATCGGACAATTGGATGAATGGGGAGCTTATGAAAAGGGAAAACGCAAGTACGGATCCGGAATGACACCACCCATTGACCAGGTGACGCGTGGGTAGGGCTTTAGTTCGATGCAGCACCCACAATCACCCTCTCGAGATCAACTTCAAAATGCAGCTGGGTCTTCGCTGGAATCTTGAGCTTCTTGCCGTTATCGTTTATTTCTCTGGCCCTTTCGAAGCCCTGAGAGGGAGTCATTAGGACTTCTAATCCCAGTTGGGCGTCTTTGCTCACGTCTTCAGCACTGCAAGTCCAAGTTCCACTCTGCCCTTCTTTAAGATGTAACAAACCTTAGCATATCTAAAGTAAGTTCATGTTCAGATATTAAGGCAAGGAAAGGCGTACCGGCTTTCAGGCCTTTGGGTATCCCTGCGCGGCCCAACCACATCATTTCAGACTTTCCCTTCGGCAAGACCCACTAGAAGAACGAGCAAGGATAGTCCCAGAGACTTCCAAGATAGGGAATGTAGCTATATGAGTGCACTTACCTGCTTACAGCCATCAAAGTATGAAATGGAATACTTCATTTGGATGGTGTCTTGACCGCGTAGGGAAGCACATAAAGGCGACAATTAGCGGCGTCGAATGCGACTAGAGGGAAGTGAATGTCCATACCTCCCATTTTAGGAAATTCCCCTGGAATTTCATAGGATTTAAGAGGTTGATTGTTCGAAAACGACCCCAGGGCTGACGCGAAGCTGAAGGGGACTGACCTTTACCACCCCCAGTGATATGGGTGAATGAAATGTTCTTCTTAGCGGATGAAAGTTCGCACATGTGTGATAGTAGTAGTTTATTGCAGCAAATGATGCTTGTAGCTGTCGATAGTGAATGCCGCGGAACCTGAGTCGGACAGACTACATATATAGAGATGGGGGTCGCGGACCTCTCCCGTGGGATTGTCATAGCCATCGATTGCGCAAGCGATATCAATAGGCGGTAGGCGGAGCAGTATAGAGTACAAGGAACATCAAAATTGCTTCGGCTGGAGAGGTTGTGCCGAAGGTCACGATTGGCCCCTAAACGGGCATGGATCTCGTGCCCCCCCCCCTCGAAACCCCGAATTACGGAGCACTATCCATATATGTATAATTGCGCTCTCATTCAGTGCTTATCAAGTACTCCTGATCATCCAAATATCAATCTCGGCTGAACAGAATTTCGGCTCACTCCAGCTCGTTTGCCCATCCGACTAACCTAACTGTAAGCAGCTGACAAGACAAGAGTGTCTGATAAATACAGAGGGGTTACATTATTAATTGAGAAAAGTATCACAGTTTACAATAAGTGGAATCGAATGCGGGTTTAGAACAAGCGGGGTTCGACAATGCGATGAGTGGGGAAGTCGGTAGCCGAGCAAGCGAGACTATTACGAGGGGTCTATCTGCTGATGGAGCACCCCTGGATCATCCTGATCCCCTACATACCTGAAAAAGTGCTGGGGCACAGTATCAATGTTGATGGGGTAACTGTGTCCCGAAAGTATGTAGCTCGCCCGATCAGTTACCGAAGAGTGGAGAAACACATCTCTGTACGGAATCTCGCGTGGCCTGCGAAGGCTGTAAATAGAGTTGAGAAAGGACGAACGATCATGTGTCAGCTCCGCGGAAGGCATTGCGAGACACCGCTTACCTCTTCCAATAGAAATGCAAATGGCCATCGATGCGACGCACCGGAAACCAGCCACAGCAGAGTATCTCAATGATCCACCATAGGAATGCCCACGATCCCTTAAACTCGTCATGCAGCGGCGCTCTAACAGGCGTTTGCGTTGTAAATCTCGAGTATGCGGGCGTAAAGCCCGCCAGAACGTCTATCCGAGCCTCTTGGTCAAGTGCATCTGCTCTGAGCCAGTTGGGGGAGTCCCTAACTGCATCTTTATCGAAGAATACTGGGACCTGCGTTTGAAGGATCTGGTTGAGCATCCATACGAGGGATGGGTTGCCTGTATTGCCCTTCGACTCATCCAGGTCGTAGCCACCCCCAATATCTGCAAATAATCATAGTCTTAAATATGAGAAGAGTAGATCAAGATATACTGACCAGAATGATTGCCCGGGAACCACACTTCGAGAACATTGGTCTCGTTTTCGATGTGGCTGACGAATGCGTCCTCCCTCCCTCGCCTTGGTCTCTTTTCGGGGACATCGAACCAGAAATCCGGCCTATACTTTCTCCGCCACTCGTCCAGAGCTAATGCTTGTCGAAAGATCTTCACCGCCGTGTTCCCGGAAGTGTATGGTAGATGTCGAAGGTGAGGCAGCCCGATGGAGGAAACAGTATCCCTGATCCACGGAAGAACTCGGTGTCAGGCGCGAAATTGTCAAGGAAGAGCGGATTACACATCAAACTCCAAGGAATTGAACCTCACACTCTACCGAGAAGCGTCTCTTGAACTTCCTCGCGAGCTCTTCCCCGTTCTCGGAAGTGTCCAGATACCGTTTATATGCGAATTCGATTTGCTGATCGTTATAGTTTATTAAAAGCCCCACCTTCAGGTTTAACAGTCAGTTACATTATTTAAGGACTCATGCAGTGGCAACGGACCTTGTTGAGCATTCCAGCCAGGCATCTGGCAGTATACGCGCCTCGACTGAAACCGAATAGGCAAACCTTATCCCCCACTCGGTAATTTCTCATGAGGAAACGGTAGCCATCCATAATCTAAGAAGGTATGATCAGTCAATTATGTAACATTGATGGTCAAAGCTAACGTACGTGGGCATCCAAGTACCTGCCAGGGTGGGGTGGAGGGTCAGCGTCCAGTTTAGAGACACAGCAGCCGGCCAGCGCTTATTGCAATCGGAACGCACCAGCCAAAGCACCTATCAAGCTGCTTTAGATACCACCTAACGAAGGATGAGTAGCCAGAGCCTCGGGCCAAGTAAGTTCCTGAGGGTTAGAAGGCCGCGGCGTGCCAACTGGTGATTAGATGCAGACACCCAAACAATCCTGGGCGCAGACCTCACCTATGCCGGGTTGATAGTACACAACTTGATTCCACGGTTGCCTTTTCTCAAGAAGAGAGAAAAGACGAACGACGTTCGTATTGTGCGGGCAGAACTCGTTAGAAGTTCCGTCAAATGTTAGGATGATGGTTTTTTCGGGAGGAGATTGTGAGGAGGCCATTTGTGCGTGAGTTAGGGAGCGTGCAAGCGGTGATTGGGCGCCTTTTTATGCGATGACCGCCCCCAGTGGACGACCAATCGCCAGGTCTGTCGGAAAGAATTTGAACTATTCTCTTTCGAGTCGAGTTGCCCGAGTATACGATGCGTAAGCCAGGAATCCAAAGCTCTGGAGGCGATCATGAGATGGGAACAGGATTCGCCTCAAGTACTCTGACTCTTGGAACCTGAGCTCTGGGTACTCTTAGGATCAGGGGCGGGCGACCAAGTCGGGGCGGGCGAAAAATCCCGAATATGATTTTCTGTGGAGAAATCGAAACATGCCGGAGAACGGACTCAAACCTCAATATAAGCCAGCTTGTCTGCCCAGGGCTGGGGAACGTGCAATGCGAAGGCAACAGAGTGCTGGTCATCACAGAGTTTAAACGGTGTGACTCTCGCCTCGTCTATTCGGTTAATGCTTTTGTCGCGCCATCAAACTAAGGTCCAACTGATTGTCTTTTACTTGACATTGTTCTGGTGGCTTGAAATACGTTCACGTCGGATGGTAACCAGGCTCCAAATAGATCGCTGCGGAGTTTAAAAAGTTCGATGAGGTAACCGCCATCCGCTTGGTTGGGGACAGTGATAAGCCATTCGGCTCCGTGTGGCGATAATACCTTCGCTGGGCCGCGGAACGATCTTAAACGGGCTCTTAAGGTAATAGGGGGTCATCGCTGACGGCAATTTGGCAGGGGAAACGGCGTGGGGAAGCCACCGAGTAGTGTGCTTACTCGGGCGGCCGCAGCGGCCAAGTGTTGCGTCCCGATTCCCCTCGAGCCCGGGATGTCCCCCACCGCATCCCTCAGACGATGCATAAACAGGTCGCTCGAGCACTCTGATGCCTTGATCCTTGATGGTCCTGTCATCGTTGGCCTTTTTGGCCCCCAGCCTCACCCTAGCCGATTTTCAGGCCCTGAGGGTTCATGGTCCGATCTGAGAACCTGGCTGTGAGCAAGGCAGTCATTGCCAATTGTGGATATAGCAGAAAACCAATCAAGGGGTGGTTTATTCGGCGTTTCGGATTTTGATGGCAGGCTTGTTCCACAGAAAGCGAAGCAAAGAAACCCTCAAGGCGGGCGGCGTGGCGGTGTGTTGGTTCGAGGCGTGGGATTGTTCTTCTGTCATGTAAGCACATTCGACATGTTACCGCCGAGCTTATGCTTCCGCGTCCACGTTCTACACTCTCCACTCCCTTACTCTCGCCTAGCAGCTACCTTGATAGCTAGCGTATGATCCAAGTTCGTTGGAACGTGATGGTCAGTTGCATTCCAGTTTCTCAGCCAGCGAACGAAGTCCAAGTCTTCCTCCTGATGCTTTGCCCAAGCACCAACATTACATCCTTCGATGGTTCCGAGATTCAAGCATCGAATCACCCTACCCGACCGATCAAAGTTTACTCAATTCGCCGGCTCTCCGCGGATGACCATCTGATTGGTGAGCTCATGAGGGACCTGACGGACAACCCCTTCTGGGCGGATGGGAACGACGGAATCCCAGCTGGAGTTCACGAAGCTAAACGTACGGGGAGGTTCAACAAGAGGAGCTGTGGCAAACATTAATCCGAAGATGAGATACGTGGGTTCGAGGACCTGGTTCGGAATGCGGGCGTCGGAGAGATCGTTGTCAGCAACACCATTGACAAAGCTTACTTCGCGCAGGCCAACGTTTGGGAAATACCAGGCCAGGCCAGCAGTTTTACTGGAGACAGCAAGAGGAAGAAGGGAAAGAAGTAAACAGTTTTTGCCGCTTTCGGGGAATTTTGTTGGCCGTGAGGGCATCTTTACGGACCAAGCTACCAACTGACGCCGAAACTACATCCAGATTGGCCGTCGAGGGTTCCTTCATCCATGCTCACCTTACTCCCGTCTCACGAATTTTGTAGACGTGTTATTCTACCGCCCCCAGTGTTTCTTCCGGTCTGTCGAAGATTGCGCTTCGTCGTTCGGTATCTGGGCCATGGTTGCGGTGTGTTGTACCTCGATTGGCTCGCCAATGCACTCCGCACCCTGCTAGGATCTTGATCACTTCTTGTAGTTGCGTTGTGAAGCTTCCGCAGCCTGTTATTTAAGATGCCAGTCCTCGATAAGATGACTTCCTCCGACGCCCCAGTTCTGTGCGGTCCCAATAAACGGTGTGAACCTTTGAGGGTGTGGCTTTGAGGTTTTGGAAGCAGCTCGACCGCCCGTCAGCAGATATAGAGGAACCCATCCTCTGAATAGACCTTGGAAATGTGCCGTCATAGTACCGCGTATGTGGCAGCGCTCCTATGAGATCCAACCACTGGGACGTTTATTGAAGGGCTTCCGAAGAACGTTACACGCTAGACCCCTCACGTGCATTAAATTCGAGTCAAATGACATTCCAATCTCCGTTTAATGATCGGACAAAGGTAGTATGGATGACGTAGCTACATAGGAGTGGGGGACCTGTGAGGAAATAAATTGGAAAAAGCCACCTCCACGTTTCCCTTGGTTCCTGTCCGACCGAGTACTTATATAAAAGATTGCGATGCAGGTAAAAGGCCCTATCCAGACCTCCGAACCTCGGGAAAGGGAGAAAAAGTGGGAGGCCGATGCCATCCTACACGTACGAAGCCGTAAAGCTGTGATGAAAAGGGAGCTGTACAAGCCAGTGGCCACATTTGAGTATAAAAACCGTAATGCCCTGTGAGTGAATGAACCGGGTAAAAATATAGGCGAAGTTCAGGTTGTTGACAAGTGCTAGTTTCGAGGGGAGTAATCACTGCCAACTGTCGAGGATCTCGGAGCGGGAGGAAGAGCCTCCGCAGCGGTCCCGCCGTTCCCTCTATTTGCGTGGCGACCTCCGTAGGGATATATGCACTGGTACTCTTACGCCTCTATCCCTGATCGATAGTGTAATGCTTGGCGGACCTTTGGCTAACTTTTTCCGTTGTATGCACTCGATGCCTTCCCAACTTATGCCGAGGGGAAAGAGGCAAGGTTGTTCCGTTCTCGGCCTCGAAGAACCCTGCACGTGACCTCAGGGCCTTTACTTGTTCGACCAAACCTCATGTGTTGCACATGCCGCTCAGACGAAGCGGAGCGACAAAGAGGGGATAAGATCACTGCTGCCTTCGAGTAGGGAAACAGAAACTTTTCTTGACCTGAGTTGTCGGAAGATGATGTTAAATGTGCGATGAGGGTGTGGCATTGTGGCGAGGCGGGCGACATGGGGTTCAAACGAGAATAAAGTTAGCATTGATTGCCGTTCCAAAATAACGGAGCGACCCCCACACCTCCCAGATGTGAAATTCAGTGCACCTTCAAGCTGGTTAGACCTGGCCGTCAACATCCACCCATCCTTGATCACTCCACAATCACGGTCGACTTCCACTGCGCACAAGACGCGGTCGGCCACTCCGAGCTCGTTCAATTCGGGCCGCTGACCTTACACGGTCGCTGTACGGTGGTTCTATGGTCTTACGGTCGCTGTGTTGGTCCGGATCTATGCTAAAGTTGATAGTAGGGATGGGGACCTCCGCTAGCCGCAGGCCGGTCGGAAATGAAAAGAGGCTTTTCGGATCCAGGAGACCCAACGGTGCGGCGTTTCCACTTCTTGCAGTAAAGATATTCGCGCGCGGTGGCAACATTGGGGCGAGGCAAGTTTCCAAGCGATGAGCCGCGGAAGAAGAGGTGCTCGTCAGAGGCATCCCCAAATTGCGAAGTTTTTGAAGTCGATCGGGGGACGTTCATCCTCACTTCTTCTCCAGGGAAATAGGTCATCGGGTTTTGTGTTCACATGTTCGTCAATGTATCATGGTCGTAATATCAGAGGGACAGTTTAAGGAAGGGTGGGCACCTTGACGGCAGGCGAACTCTGTCGAGAAGTTGGCGTTTTGCTGGAGGTGGGGTAAAAACGGGGATGGGGTCCTTTAATGTTGTAGTCTCCATGAAGTAGCGTGGCACGATTGTCGGCGACTTTGGCCGTCTGGTCATTGACCAGATTCCTAGAGTGGATGAAGGCGAACCGACCTTCATATCATGTCCCCCACATAGCCTTCATTACAATGCTACCCTCGAGTTTGGTGCTTATGATGCTCAACACAGCGTTGATGTACGTAGGAGATCTCTATACTCAAGGTCGAGGACGTAGTACGTGATCGGAGCTTCAGCCGGTGAGGTTGGATCGGGAGCGGGAGTTGGTGAGAGCCAGTAGGATATGCGAGGTCTTTCTTCGTGGCTTGCAACACAACTAAGGTAAAGCGACAACCAACCTCTGACCATTCAGCTTTGTCGTGCCCGGAAATGTTCGACTTTCTACCATGGTGAGATAGTTACGGACAACTAACCAGCTCCTGACTGATCGGGTGTATCCATCGGCCCGTATTCGGTTTCAAGCAGCAAGTATGCAAATTATATCGAAGGGATTTGAGAGACGGCAGGAGTGAAGGGAAGCGTTGGGCCCTCCATGATGACATGTGATGTCAGGGTCTTAGCATAACTTCCCAGACACTGATGGGTCTTGTAAGCATTAATCTATCACTTTTGCTTTCGATGCCGCAAGCTCAAACCCCGCCATCAATGCTTCGAACTGAGCTGCTTGATTAATCCCACAATGGTGTCGGAATCGCATTCAACCGTTGTTAGGTTGGTGGGAATCCTGCGTCATCGACTCGTGTGAGAGGTTAATCCTCCTTCAAGGTAAACGCATTGTTCACCTGCTCAACCGTTCAAGCACCTCGCACTACTCCATTTCACGTATAATGTGCCTTTTTCTGGAGGGGGGGGAGGGGAGGTTATGACGAGGGCATGATTTTCCTTATTATCTTCCACCGCTTTGTTCCCTTGCTATTGGCTTGATCTCCCAAGACTTCTCCCCCAGCTACCACCAATCGCCTTCCAGTCTGCCGTCGGTTCTCTCTTTTGGCCCAGCGTTCGGCATCACTAGGTTGAGTCGGGCTCCTTGGGTGCTTTGGGGAGTACCCCGGCTTCACCGCTGAGCGGTGCCCAGAGGCCTCCCATTGGTGTAACGGAGGCCGTGTGGTTCCCCCCACTCCGGTATCAGCTAGCAAGGAAACATTAATGAGCTAGGATATAATATAAGGCATGAACGGTCTGTTAGCGAAGCTACAGAGAGCGAGCCGGAAGCACATACTGTACCTGTGTCAATGTGGTCGAAGCCTTCCCAACAGTGCTACATTAGCCACCGCACCCAGTCGATTTGGATAACCTATCACTCAATGGAGCTTCAGGGCTTATCGGAAGCAAGTACCAAGCGTCATCTGCTGTGATCTCAGAACTGCCGTTTTGAGCAGGTCCTCGGGCTTCGGGCGCTGACCTCTCACTGCGACCTCTGCAAGCCTCCGGAAATATTAGGGCCCTCTTATCCGTGCACTGATTCCTTTGCCAGACTCATGGGATATCGAGGGCCCCCACGGCCGATCCCGGGCTCCTATTTGGACGTGTTTATCGTGTATTCTGACCGCGCCGTAACTCCTGCCCCAACATCGTGAATGTGACGAGGCAGCTGAACAGCTTGTCAGATCGGATGGATAGGTTTTATTTGAAATTCAGTGATTTGTTGGATAACCGAGAGAAAGGCAGCTTACCGCTTCTCCACGAGACTCTGGGAGTCCTCGCCGTTCGAGGACATTCTGAACTCTTGACAGGCATTGGAGCAGTTTTAATGCTCAGCTATGGACTTATTACCTCGTTTCCGTCTGTGCCAGCTTCTTCCAAGTGCGTTCATGTGCCGCCGCGAATTCAGGCAATCGCCTCCCAGAAGGATATCGGCAGGTGACACGTATTTCGCGTTCTCTTGACATATTATCGCACAGCAGCCGAAAATACACCAAAGACTGGATAGAATAATGGTGAGTTAGAAAGTATTTCGCTCGAGCCTGAGCCGGCTCCCCCGGTGACAAAGATTTCAACTGTTCCTCCAAGCCCGCGAAGGATACGTGGCTAAAACCAAAACGACTCTTCATACAGCATCTCCTAAAGCAGAGAGCTTATTCAAATATCGATTATCCTAAGAAGATCGGGTAATGGACTTCCGACTTAGATGATCTGGGAACTGGAGGCGAAGGGTCTGGATTGTATTTTCAGGCCTGGCACACTCGATATCATTGGCTCTTCGCTCCGTGTGATCGGCTAATCTCGGGCATAGTCAAGTGATTGTTGCGGCATTATGTCAGGGCACTGGACTACCTCCATGCTATTCACCACAATATACCCACCCGCGTCTTGGAGTGGTCGCAGCCAATCTTACCGCACGCGGTAACTGGGGGATTAGGTCACTTATGAGATCGGTCGTACTTGGTACACTTGCATCACTCGTCGCCAACTTGCCAGTTTCAATGCCTTGGTGTAAACTCTCTTCATCCCCCTCTCGATCAATAGGAAATTTTCGGTGCCATCGTTGTTAAGCGCCATAGCTGTCGAGTTGTTTCAATATAGCGTTCATCACGCGTCTGAGGTCTTTGAGCCTCTCAAAGCATGGAGAGTTTTCAGTCATGATGATGGAGTTACAGCTTTTAGGAACCCCAGGGCGCTCTGTTTGCTCATCTCCCGAGATTACCGTATGCGAGGATAGCCCCAGTACCCGGAAAGGTGCCAGCCTATCAGATCTTATCAGCAAGTGGGCAAGTTACGCCGCTGTATGGAGTGGCATTGAAGATGGACCCACAGCCATTTCTGGCAAGAGCTTGGGCGTGTTTGTGGTGTAGGCTGCAGCCGCGCGGACAACACGTGCATCAGGGTCGTTTCGTGACACGGAAGCTGAACGGTTATATTTGGAATTCTATTCTCCAAGCGTGACATATTGGGAAAGAAGGCCAGGCCATCGCTTCTCCGCGAGGCTCGGTGCGTCCTCGCCCTCAGTCGGTGTAATTCTGAACTCTCTGTAGCCACGGACGATGTGCGGTGAGCAACTTTCATCCTATTCCCTCGGATATCTCTCGACTAACTCTTTTTAGAGTGCGCCGATGTATCGCTACGAGCTCACGCGATAATCTTTGCGAACATCGGAAGTTGACGAGCTGCAAACAGAACAGGAAGTAAGGTCACCGGGTACTCACAAAGCTCGAGTGAGCTCAAGCCAAGAACAAAAGCCCACTTTTTGATCCGACGCCGTTTCCAAATACCTTCCAAGGCTTTAGAGATTAGAGACTGCGAATATGTAGCTACGACCGAAAACACTCAGGTGCAATCGCCTAGTGAGACAAAGACGTCTCTCACTTCAATTCTGTGGTCAATGGATTGTGATGGGCTTACAAGTTGGTGATCTGGGAACCGGGATAAGGGGTTCCGGGTTCCGGTTCTTGTACAGCAAACTCCATTCCATTGGATCTTCCCTGCCGGGGAATCGGTAAGTGCCGAGGATACCGCAATCATCCGCAGCTGTGACCGTTCGCCAAGCAAATCCACGCCTAGATTTGGATTGTCCCCACGCTGCTGATTTCCACGCCGCGCAAGAGTGCCCGTTCGCCCCACTTCATCTGCAAAACCCCCTTGAGTAGGAATCTATACTAATCTCTCAGGTAATATAAAAATCCTCTTGCCAGGACTCATCCTTATTGATGGCTGGATCCTAGTTTGTCCGTCGTAACGTGGGGCTCATTGTACATCTTGCACCTAGATTGCAGTCGAGACCTGCTCTAAATATTGACACATATATGGGAATTAGTGTACGCTTACTTGATATCCACACAGATTACCGAAAGATAGAAGTCCCCGCGCCCCCTTCCAAGTTCCAAGTTTGTGCCGAGGCACTCTGGGGTGCTCGTACCCGCTCACTGCCGCACGTACAGGGGCTTCATATCGTCCCGCAGTTTGCCGGTGTATTCAGCTGACCCCAGAGGAAATCGGGTCACAAGAATCTTTACCAACCGCTCTTAGGTCTTTGAGCTCGACCTTTCGGATGGAGCATGGTGAAGGCTTCTTTATTAGCTGGCCAAGAGCCTTATTTCTGTCTCATATCTCGACGGACTGGCGTGGATTTGAAATGATCGTCTGGCATGTGTGGCTGAGGTTTTGGCCATTATGGATAAAGCGTTAACAAGCTATCATCATCTCCATCTATGGTGGGCTCTACGCATGCGTTTTTTGTGGCTTGCGTTAGTAATGTTGTTTGTCCAAGAAAGAACAAGCGAGGCACTTCACAAAGAGCATCTCGAGCTGACGTAAGTCAGAACTTTCCTGCTAAAAGTCCCTTGACCCTATGGTCACTCTATGCGGCGTCGTCATATGAGCAGATAGGGGGCATCCGTCGGAATTGGGCTTACAAATTTTCGTCAAACAGACCTGGACTACACGATACAACTAAAATGTGACCAAGTCGCACAAACTCGTTAGCCGAGACGAAATCATTGGGTGATATAACCGGCAGACGTCCCACTAATGGACTATATAAGACGATGAAAATTGGGGCTGGTCGCTCAGCAACCCACAGCTCGACTGAATCCAACTTGCAAACTCACTTCGCATCTTCACACTTTCGTCTTCCATGGCTGCTGTAGGCACTTTCAATACGAAGCAAATCCATCTCGACCATTGTCCCCAGAAGGAGAACTCCGGTGTCATCCGGTTCCCTCAAACATATGTCGCCCCTCCCCGCGTCGCCCTCGGCTTGAGCGCCCTCGACATCGAAAATGGTACCAAGATTCGTGTCAAGTCCTACACGGACGATATTACCAGCCAGGATTTTACCGCCCACATTGACACTTGGGGCGATACAAGTCTTTACTCTGGTGAGGTCAACTACTTCGCCATGAAGCCTGCCAATCTCGACTTCCAAACCGGAACGTTCCAGGCTACGCAAGACTTTGGCGAAGGCACCGTCCTTGGAAAGAAAACCTCTCATAGGGTCACTTACGACCGACCCTTCCTCACTCCTCCTCGAGTTGTCGTTTTCCTGCGGGAGGTTTCGCTGAATGGGGACAAGGACTGGTGCATCAAGACTTACGCCTCCAACATCGATACCAAGGGCTTCACTCTCCATTTCGACACTTCGGGCGATACCATCGTCGACAGCGTCGGTGCGGGATGGATCGCTTACCCTGAGGACAGGGACCACATCTGTAGCGGGACCGGGCACACGACGGAAGTCAGCCCCAGACACCACCCTCACGAGAAGCATCAAAAGGATGTCGTCTTCCAAGGAGTTCACTTCTGGAGGAATCCCAGGGTGTTCGTGGCCCTCAACTCGTTCGATATGTCTTCCGAGGCGGACCTTAGGTGCAGGGCGTACTGTGACAACGTCACGACGAATGGTTTGACCTGGCACATCGACACGTGGCGCGACTCTAAGCTCAAGTCGGCTGGAATCAGCTACATCTGCTTCAACTGAGGTCAGCACGTATCATATTACCCTACCTTTTTAAATCTTTCTGACGGATGGGTGGTCGCAGCCGTTCGAACCCCCGACTCAGGCATATCAACCGACGAGGTTCTCCCATCGTCTAGTGATCTCGACTTTCCCTACTGATGTACTGTCCCTACGCGGCGCGCTGTCTTCCCTACTTTTTGTTGATACACTCCCCACTTTGGTCGATGTACTCCCCTTGAAAGTTGAAGAATCTGCTTAGTCTTGAGCGAGCAGGTCTCGATACTGGGATTGAGTGGCGATGGGGGCAGCAGAATAAACAAGAAAGCATCGGTTGCACGGAATCGTTTAGACGATGAGTAGGTGTGGAGCACGTTGAATATGCAACAGAGAGCGCCGCAAGTTGAGAAGCGCGAGGTCTCCAGCTAGGCTTGCCCGCCATCGTAGAGCGCACGCAGAAACCATAAATGAAGGGACACCGAAGGAGTGAAGGGAGCTTTGCCTGATGTAGGAGGAACTGGCTCACGCCCTGGCCCCAATCTAGTCTCAAAACCGTTAGCGTTCGAAGTTGTATTTGAGAACCTGAGTGGGCAAGGCAGTCATCCTCAATTCTCGATGTATTAAACAGCCAATCAGAAGGTCGTTTATTCGATGTTCCAAATTTTGTTCCAGAGACAGCGAAGCAAAAGCAAGCCTCGAGGCGGGCGGTGTTCCAGAGTGTTGGTCCGAGGCGTGGAATTATTCGTCCGCCGTGGCGGTACGTTCGACTTTAAACCCGAAATTTCCCGGTCATTCCCATAAGCGAAAGCACCAAACCACAGCTTCCCATGAGTCCGTGATTCAAGCAATGCGTCATTCTATCAGATCGATCAATGTTTGCGCTCTTCGCCAGCCCCCGCGGACCGTGAACTAATTGCTGATTGAACACCGGACAATCCGTTCTGGCCGCCTAGGGGTGGCGGAATCGCAGCTGGAGACGACGAAGCTGGACGAACAAGAAGGTCTCAGAAGAGCTTCGGTTGTCAGCATCCCCGTCGAAAAAGCCGCAGAGGCCAACGTCGGCCGGGAATACGGAGTGAGCAACCTCACCGACGACAAGAAGAGAAAAAAGGGAAAGAAGTATAGGTCTCCCGCTTTCAGCTCGCTTGTTGATTGTGATTCGTGCCTGCCGAGACCGAACGCTGTTCAGGTTTGCCGTGTTCGGTCTATTTCATCGGTGCTGATCGTATAATCGGTCTCATAAATTTGCTGCCTTGTTCTTTCACAACCCCGTTATTGATTCCAGTCTGTCAGGGAGTCGACCTCATCGTTCGGAATTCCAGTCATGGTTGCCCTGATTCGCTCGCCAACGTACTCCGCACCCTGCTATCATCCTGATCAAGGTTCCAGCTGCTTCCTGCGACTGCGCCATGAATCCTTTGCAGCACGCCAATTAACGTCGGTAGTAACCTCCCTCAACCCCAGTTCTTCGCGGCCCCGATAGACATAGTGAACCTTTGAGGGTGCGGTGTTGAGGTATGTAGGTAGCGTGGTCGTACAGTTATTGCTGTTTGCATATATTTGGTCAGTTTGATTTTCGACGAAATAATCTGCACGAAAAGCATTTGGGCAAATTCTCCACCAGAAGCCTGTCAATCCGCCTCGCGTCTTCGAAGCTGGGATAGAGTAGCTATTATTGAGTGCCCTGAGTGCAGAGTGTATGTGGTCTATATGCCCCAGAGTAGGAATGAGATGTAATGCATGGGAGTTGGCCAATATTGAACACCCTGAGATTTATCATATCCCATTCCATCGCTTATGCCTTCTTATGGTGCCATTGACTACTATTTGGTATTTAGATATTTTTCAGAGGTGAAAAGTGGGACTAGGACGATTGTACAGGGAAATTTGTATGTAAATTGCCATCGGCCGTCCTAACCAAGATTCCATGACCGCATCTGACATCTCCATCTGCCTCCTAGATCCCCAGTCATTGCCCAGCAACCCACGCCAGCTATATCTCACATTCAATGACCTGAACTTGTTGTAAAAGGGGGAACCCATGAAGTTCATCCTCCAATCCAAGTTCTAGGGGGAATCCGGTCTAAGTTGATGACGATGACTAGAGCAGAGTTGAAAGTCTTCTGGGGCACTCCATATACGCTTTGGTGTTGCATTGCTGAAGGAATGAGAGAAATTGGTGGAAAAATGAGGGTGTAATCGGTCAAATGGTGAGAGGTCCCGTTTAGGGGTCACCGTCGGAACTGACCAAACTTTTGCAAACAGCAATAACAGATGTGGAGAACACATCGTTTAAACGGAGCTTGAGAAACGCGACGTCATGGTTCCGTGTATGTGGCGGTGCTAAGCTCGGTCTCATTCACCGAGAATTTTTATTGCAAGCCTTCAAATAATGTTACATGCCAACCCCAACAATTCTCGATCTCAAAAAGCCCTGGACCGTGACCTCAGGGTCTTTATTTATTCGACTTGGCCTTTTGCATCTCTTATAGCGTACTATACTACCTTCATCTCAATATTGACAATACAGTCCGTCTGTGGCTTGGAGCGGTCGCAGCTAAGCTCACCGCATACGGTAACAGGGGAACGAGAGCATGTACATATATGACGGGTCGTAAAAATTCTTCATGCAACTCGATACACTATCGGCACCCCCCGTCAACTTCTCGGCTTCAATCCTTGGTGCAAATTCCCCCATGCGGGTCCGGATCAACAGGAAATTGTCGGTCGCATCGCTATAAAAGGCACCCTAGTTACCGAGCCTTCTCAATAAGGGGGTCGTCATGCGTCTGAGCTCCTTGAGCCCCCGAATCATGGAGCGCTCTCACCGTAGATCTTAGAGTTACCGCATTTAGGAACCTCACTCTGTACTCATATCATAACATTCCTTTCCTCGAAGATGCTCACTGTCCCCGGCGAGGTGCCAGCCTGCCGGAATCGTATCAGCAACTTGGCAAATACACCGCTACATTGAGTGACGTTGAAGATTGGCCCGCACCCAATCCTGGTTCCTATTTAGGCGTGTTTGTGTGCGGGCTGCGGCCGTGCGGGTAACGCGTGCATCAGGGTCGTGTCGTGACACGGGAGCTGAGCGGGTATCTTTGCGATTCTATTCTCCAGGTGTGACATTCTGGGAAAGAAGGTTAGGTCATCGCCTCTGCGCGAGACCCTGAAGGTCCTCGCCCTTCAGCCGTCGTCATTGTGCACTCTCTATAGCCGCGGATGAAGAGCGTTGAGCATCTTTCACCCTATTCCCTCGGATATCTCTCGACTAACTCTTTTTAGGGTGCGCCGATGTATCGCTACGAGTTCAGGCGATAATCTTTGAGAACATCCGGAGGTTAGGTCACTGGGTACATATGAAGCCAGGATGAGCGTATATCCAGGACAAACAGACCACCCTTCTGTCTGATATTGTCTACAAATATCTCTCCAAGATATCGGAGAGTAAGGATTGACGACGCGTAGCTGCCGCTGAAAAGATCAGGTGCATAGCGCTTTATGAAGCAAAGAAATTGCTCGCTTCGATTGTCGTGTTCGATGGACGGTGACGGACTTGATCCGTCAGCCATCTGAGAACCGGGGTAAAGGGTTCCGGGTTCTGGTTCCTGTACAGCACACTCGATGCGATTGGCTCTTCCCTGCCCCGGACTCGGTAGGTGCCGAGGATACCACCGAGCCGTCACCTCGATAACACGCATCTCTGGTAGTTTGCCAAGCTCATCCACGCCCAGATTGTCCCCACGGCTGCTATTTCCACACCTTGCGGGAGTCCTCCTCCGCCTCGCTTAGGTTGTAAAAAGCCTCTGATTGCAATGCGTGCTAGTCACTCCATCCAAGGCCTTCTTGTCAGGATTATTCCTTTCTATTTGAATCCCAGCTTCTCCGTCATCGCGCAGTCTTATCGTGGTCATTATGCTCATTGTAGAGCATGCATCAAACAATTATCACAGCCGAGACTTGTTCATTATATTGGCACATAACTTAGAATAGTAACACCTCTTTTAATCCCATCGTATTCCTAGTTATGGAGTTGGTTACTGTTACTTTCTCAGCTCTTGCTTTGGCCTCAGTTCTGCTTTGGTTTCTCGGACGCGGGGGTTAGGCAGTTCCGCAACCACAGGACGGTTGGCGAATCCCCTGGCTCCAAACTCCCAGTGCCGCAGCAAGCGAATTATGCAACCGCACTCTGAATCATACCACCCTCTTCCCGGTAGTCTCGTCTTGGCTTCCGCTTTGAGCACGTTTCGCGAGCTCTGTCATGTTGGTGTTTACGTGGTTACGCTTAGACCTTCCGATTTGTATCGGCAGTTGACGAAAAGTTGGCTCTATATTTCGAATGCCGTAACGAGTCGAGGCGTGTCTTATCTATGTTTACTTAGCATCCACAACAAGTTGCCGATGGATAGGAGTCAGCTAGCACGCCTTTTCGACTTCCGAGTTTTCCCTCGGATACTCGGACTGCTCTACCCGTACATTGGCGCAGGTAAGGGAGTTTGATCTCTCCTTACAATCTGTTGGTATTTTTATGCTTCAGCTGATCCACGGAAGGGGTAGGGATGCTCCAATTGCTATCAAACGAGCCCCCGGCCTTCTAACCCTGCCTTTCGATGGAATACAGTGAAAGGCTCCTTGATAAGCTGCTTAAGAGCCATATCCTCTGTCACATATCTTGATGGACTGGCGTGCCACAAGGTGAACCAATCGTCTTGCGTCTGTGACTCAGGGTTTCCCAATTGTATATGACACTTTTACAAGATATCACTGTCTGTACCTATGATATGCTCAGTCACGGGCCTTTCTATTACTTGCATTATTAATGTTCGCTTTCCAAGAGATAATACGCGAGGCACTTCGCAAAGAGCATCTCTAGTCGACGGAAGTGAGGACGCCCTTGTTCCAAGGCCTTCGTTCCCGTGAGCATCACATGTGTCCTCATCATCTGAGCATATATGGGACTTCTTTCAAGTTTGAACTTCCAAGTTTCCGTGTAACAACCCCGGTCTCTACGGCATAACCAAAATCGGACCAATTCTCACAAATTCGTTAACCGAGGCGAATTCATTGGGTGGCCTTGCAAGAGGGCGTCCTAGTAATCGAGTATATAAGAGGATGAAAAATGGGCTTGGTCGGTCAGCAACCACAGCTCGACTGAATCCAACTTGCAAACTCACTTCGCATCTCTACACTCTCATCTTCCATGGCTGCTGTAGGCACTTTCAATACGAGGCAAGTCCATCTTGATAACTGCCCCCAGAAGGAGAACTCCGCTGTCATCCAGTTCCCTCAAACATATGTCGCGCCTCCCCGCGTCGCTCTCGGCTTGAGCGCCCTCGACATCGAGAATGGCAGCAAGATTCGTGTCAGGACGTACGCGGACTCTATAACCAGCCAGGACTTCACCGCCCACATCGACACTTGGGGCGCTACGACCCTTTACGCGGGCGAGGTGAACTACCTCGCCATGAAGCCTGCCAATCTCGACTTCCAAACCGGGACGTTCCAGCATACGAAAGACTTTGGAGAAGGCACCATCCTTGGGAAGAAAACCTCTCATCAGATCACATTCGACCGACCCTTCATCACTTCTCCTCGAGTTGTCGTTTTCCTGCAGGAGGTCTCGCTGAATGGGGACAAGGACTGGTGCATCAAGACTTACGCCTCCAACATCGATACCAAGGGCTTCACTCTCCATTTCGACACTTCGGGCGATACCACTGTCGACAGCGTCGGTGCGGGATGGATCGCTTACCCCGAGGACAGGGACCACATCTGTAGCGGGACCGGGCACACGACGGAGGTCAGCCCCAGGCACTGCCACCCTCACGAGAAGCACCACAAGGATGTCGTCTTCCAAGGAGTTCACTTCTGGAGGAATCCCAGGGTGTTCGTGGCCCTCAACTCGTTCGACATGTCATCCGAGGCGGACCTTAGGGTCAAGGCCTACTGTGACAACGTCACGACGAACGGTTTGACCTGGAATATCGACACGTGGAAAGACACCAGGTTCAGGTCGGCTGGAATCAGTTACATTTGCCTTAACTGAGGTTAGCACCTATCTTACTGCCCTACCCATTTTCATATGGTTCTGACGAATGGGTGGTCGCAGCAGTTCAAACCCCCGCCCGAGGCTGCTCATCGGACGAGGTTTCTCCTTCGTCCGCTGTTCTCGACTTTACCTATCGATGTACTGTCCCTACGCCTCACGCTCTCTGTCCCGCTTTTTGCTTGATACACTCCCCACTTTTTGTTGCTGTACTCCTCTGGAAAACTTAATAATGTGCTTAGTCATGAGCGCGCAGGTTCGATACTGGGATTCAGCAGTGAGCGTGGCAGCAGAATAAGTAAGAAGGTGTCAGTAGCGCGAAATCGCTGAGGCGAAGAGTAGGGGCGGGGCACGCGTAACAGAGAGTCGACTGCCGGAAGTGGGGAAGCACAAGCTCGTGTGTGGTGTCAGCACTGGTTGACCCCCCAACCCCAATCTAGCCGATGTCTAGAGCCCTTCATGCTCGAAGTTGAATATGACAATCTGGCTGTAAGCGAGGCAGTCATCGTCAATTGTGGATGTCGCCCACAGCCAATCAGAAAGAAAAGCCCGGTGCCGGTGGCGGACTCGTTCGAGGCGTGGGATTGTCGGTCCGTCGCGTAAGCACGTTCGACTCTAAACAGGAAATTTCGGTCCCTCGATCTTCAGCTTCCCCATTGCACGTTCTACGCTCTCCACTGCCTTACGCCCACCCGAAAGGCACCACAACGATTTCCAATACGAATTAAATCGGAGGAAACCCCGTGGTCAGCTGTATTCCAGCTTCTCAGCCAGCAAACGAAGTCGAGGTCTTCTTCCCAACACGGACGCTCCATTTGCCCAACGCACCCGGACCGACATTACAACCTCCCACGATTCCGTGATTCAAGCAACGCATCACTCTATGTGACCGATAGACGTTTACGCACTTTACCACTTCTCCGCGGACGGCAATCCGATTGATGAGGGATATGACGAACAACACGTTCTGGGTACCCGGGAGCGACGAGATCGCAATGGAGATGACGAAGCTGGACGAATGAGAGTGTTCAAGAAGAGCTTCGGTGGTGGTGAACAATCCGAGGATATCGTGGGTATTTCGAGGAGCTGGTTCGGAACGCGGGCGCCGGAGACAGCGTTGTCAGCAACGCTATCGAAAAAGCCGCAAAGGCGAATGTTGGTGGGAAGTACAAGGCGAGCAACTTCACGGAAGACGGCAAGAGGAAGATGGGAAAGAAGTAAATGCTTGGCCGCTTTCACATCGCTTCTTGATTGTGAGTCTGGGTGACTGAGACCGAATGCCGTTGGCTAACGCCGCACCCTGCCCAGATTTGCCGTTTACGGGTTATTTCATCGATACTAAATTTATAAACGGTCCCACGCATCTCGTCGCCGTGTGCTTCCACTACCCCAATGTTTCTTCCGGCCTGTCAAAGAGTGGACCTCAATCGTTCGGAATCTGGGCAACGGTTGCAGCGCGTCGTCCCCCGATTGGCTCGCCCATGGACTCTGCACCCTGCCTATCATCCTGATCAACGTTTCCTGCGTTCCTGACGTCAAAGAAGGCTTCTTGCGATTGCGCCATGAAGCTTCCACAGCTCGCGATTTAGCATGCCGACCCCTCGATAAGATAACCTGCCCCTGCCCCCAATTCTCCGCGGTCCCGATAAACAGTGTGAGCCTCAAAGGACGCGGCGTTGTGGTTTGTCAGCAGCATGCCGTCGGTCAGCAGATGTGGAGGATCCATCAGCTAACGGACCTTGAGAAACGCGGCGTCACGGCTCCGCACATGTGTGCTAAGATCCATCCAGCGAGACTTTCATCGAAGGGCTTCCGAAGGACGTTAAGCACAACCCCCCCTCAACGTGCGTGAAATCTTCGAGTTCAATGACATTCGAATCTTCGTTTCATCATTGGATGACGGCTAGTATCGATGACGTAGGGCTGTACGATTGGGGGGACAGGCGAGCGTCGGGCTAGATCGAAAAACGCCACAGACGCGTCCCCCCTAGTTCCTCTCCGTCCCGGTACTTATAACCCCTCGCACCATCTGTTCGCGATCTCACACCATCTGGCCCCTCCATACCAATGGCGCAATCTCTTATCCCCATTGCCTCCGATCCCGCCATCGTGGATGTCCGTGAACAGCAAACGTCAGAGTCCATCTCGACGGCCATAGCGGCGTTAAGGACGCAGATCCTCGCTGGTCTCTACAAACCTCCCTATCAACGAACTCTCCCCACGCTTTTGCTCTACGACGAGCGCGGGCTTCGGTTATACGATGACTTGACTACTCATGCCTCAGAATACTACCTGTTTGCCGCCGAGGAGCAAATCTTGACTGACCATGCCAAGGAGATGGTCGAGTTCATGGGCGTCCATGGAGATGAAAAGGCGGTTGTCGTCGAGCTTGGTGCTGGGTACGCGATCGACGATCCGTGATTAGAAATCAGACTGATCGGAGAATCTCGTTCTGCAGGTCGCTACGAAAGACTTCGCACATCCTACTAGCTCTCGCCAACACCGTCGCCGAACCAACCTCGCCCGCTGAAGCTCCCATCACGTATTACGCCCTCGACCTCGAGCGCAAAGAGCTCCTACGTACTCTCGACTTTGTCTCGAGCAATATCGGATCTAAACTCTCAGGTCGCGTCGCGACTAAGGGTATGTGGGGGACGTACGACGGCGGTCTCGCCTTCATCCGCACTGGTGGTTTGGTCAAGGACGCCACGCCCGAGGACGACGACAACCGCGTCGCTCAGCGTTGTGGAGAAGCCAACATCAAAGAACTTCATCCCGCGTTCACCACGTCTAGCCAAACGCCAACCCCTCGACCGGGTTCGCCCGCCGTCGAGGACGACGACGCCCACTCGTCCTCTGACCGTCTTTCCGGATCTTACGATCACGACGCGTCTACGAACATGTCCACGCACACTCCACTCACCTCGCACCCGGCTGAGGAGGAAGTTCGTATCAACATTTCTCGCCCGGCGTCGCCGACTTCGCAATTTGGAGACGCTTCTGCGGAACACCCCCCACTGCACATCCTCTTCCTCGGGTCGTCTCTTGGGAACTTCCCTCGTCCGGATGCTGTGGACTTCCTCAAAAGTCTTCCACTGCGCCCAGGAAGTGGGGACACTTTACTCTTAGGTCCGTCGGAAAAGCCTCCTTTCATTTACGGGTGGCTTGTGGCTGACAACGGGATTCCATTTTCATGTTCACCGCTAACGTAGGTCTCGACCACCGCAACGACGGCAAGACCATTGAACTCGCGTACAACGATCCCGCGGGGTGGACGGCCAAGTTCGAATTGAACGGGCTGCGGGTGGCGGAACGCGTTTTGCAAGGGCGCGGAGAGGAAGTCGACCTGGACTACGGAGACATCTTCAGCAAGGACGGATGGACGTTCGTGGGCAAGTGGAATGAGCTTGAAGGTGCGCCGTTCTAGTCACATTGCAAGGGGACCTCTGGTGTCCCGTTCCAATGGACCTTCAATGCTAACTTTATCTGTTCTTCCCCTGCAATCGCAATCACGTGGTGACGTCACCCCTCCCCCCATCAACTCCGTCACACGTGTTATCCCGCTCGCCCCCGCCCCCTCAACGCCGCTCGCCCCCGTCACACTTTGTATTTAACGTCCCAGGCCGACACGAAAGCTACTTCCGCTCGACTCGAAAGCAGATCGTGGTCGTACCCCCGGACATCGACCGCCCTCAAGATCCGGAAACCCCAGTCGAATTCGACGAAGGCGAACTGGTCAAAGTCGAGTATTCTTACAAGGTAAGAGATGGGTTGATTCGTTTCTTGAAGCTTCTATAGCGTTGACGCGACTCTTTCTCTCTCTTGACAGTATTCCGACGCTGAAGCGCTCGCGTTGTTCTCCGCTGCGAACCTCCGAGTCATCAACAGGTGGATGGATAACAAAGGAATGTACTCCATGTGGCTGCTCGAGCGTCCACCGTTCAGCTTCTCTCGCATCCAATCTCCATCTGCAACTAAAACCACGTCCGCATCCGTCATCGCGCCCTCCCAACCGCTCTCGCACCTCACCTCCTTCCCTCCAGTACCGACGCTCGCAGAATGGTCCACGCTCTGGTCGCTATGGGACCTGATCACGCTTGAGATGATCCCCCCGTCCATGCTTCACACCAAGCCGATCGACTTGCGGCACAAGTGCTTGTTCTACCTGGGCCACATACCGACGTTCTTGGACATCCATTTGACGAGGGTGTTGAAGAGGATGGGTAAAAAGGAGGAAGGCCACACGGAACCGGAGTACTTTAAGGACATTTTCGAGAGAGGTATCGACCCGCATGTGGACGATCCGAGCGTTATTCACGTGAGTTTTCTACTTTGCATTTTTGGGGGAGTTGAAATTCTGGACGTGGGTTGCTGAGACGAATGCTCCTCTATTCCTTTTACGTCGCCCTCGTAGCCTCATTCGGAAGTTCCGGACAAGGATGAAGACTGGCCCGCCCTAGACGAAGTCCTGGCGTTCCGTGACCGAGTTCGAGCGAGGTTGATCCGGGTGTACGAAGAGTACGGAGTCGAGCGTAAAGAAGAGTCGACCGTACGGGATTTCCCGAGATCGTTGGCCAGGGTACTTTGGCTGACTTGGGAGCACGAGGCGTTCCACGCAGAGGTAGTTTGCAGTCATCTTCGCACCATTCGTAGTGTTACTGATGATTGTCAAATTATAGACCCTCTTGTACATGCTCATTCAAAAAGCAGGTGACGCTGACGGAACGTTGCCTCCACCAGGGTTCGCCAAGCCGCAGTGGGAGACACTCACGAAGCTTCCCAGATGGACTCGGCCTATACCCACCTCGACCATCACCCTTGAAGCAGGTCTCGAAGTTTCGCTAGGCCACGACGACATCGAAGCCGAGGACAACTTCGAGCAGGTCAATTCGCCGACGCACGAATTCGGGTGGGATAACGAGAGTCCGAAGCGGACTGCCAAGCTGGGAGGGAAGGCGGTGAAAGTGGAGACCAGGCCGATTTTGAACGGAGAATTCTACGACTTCTGGGTGAAGGAGAGGAAAGATAAGAGATTCGATTTGCCGGGACTTTGGGTCCTAGACTCGGAGGGGAACGTTCAGGTGAGGGAGTTAGTACGAATGGCGTCCTTCGGTGCTGAAGGGAGCGTTTGGGGCTTTCTCTTTTCACTCAGGTCCGAACGCTGTACGGCCCCGTCCCGATGTCGGTAGCAGCCAATTGGCCGTTCGCCTCAGCGTACGACGATTTGGAGGCTTTCGCCAAGTGGAAAGGCGGAAGGTTACCGACCGAGGCGGAGCTGAGAGTGTACATGGACAAGTACGGAGGTTGTGAAGAGAGCAACATCGGGTTCAAGAATTGGCACCCTGTCCCGTAAGACCCTTATCCGCCGCCGGCCAGAGCGAGAGGTTGACCTTTTCGAATTCCGAATCACCCAGACCACAGCTTCCGGACGTCGAGAACGGCGCGAGGGGACATAATGGCGGCGTTTGGGAGTGGGCGTCGACCTTGTTCGACGAATATCAAGGCTTTGAGAAGTCGGTTCTGTATCCTGGGTGAGTCTAAAACGTAACATGAAGACGGGCGCAGAGGACTGATGCCGGCGACCATTCCCGCAGCTACTCGAGCGACTTCTTCGACGGGAAGCATCAGGTCGTGGTATGTCATATCTGCTCTTGTAGAATTCGTCCGGCTTCGCTAACGATCTCTGTTTTCATTTCCACCAGCTCGGCGGTTCATATGCCACAGTTCCCCGTCTGGCCCAACGGAGAAGCCTGCGGAACTGGTACCAGCACAATTACCCCTATGCGTGGATCGGTGGGCGCGTTGTCTACGACGTCTAAGAAGGATGCCATTCTCCTAGAAATTTTGAATCACGTTATTGAATTTTGTAAATTTCTTATATATACTGGAATATAGACGCCCTATCCTAGGTGATTTTCTCACTTGCCAACCACGTACTCAGGAATATCCGCATCGATTCACCCCCTCAATGTATGCGACCACTGGTGATTGCTGCTCTGACCCATGTCGATAGAGGAAGTAGCAAAGCGAATGATCGGGTTGGGGGTGCTGACTCCAAATTTAGATACCGTCCTTGGAAGGCAACTCACGATTGGTTTGTTCATATTACTATTGTAAACGCTCTCTACCTCAGCGCATGGAAGAAATCCAAACACCCAACCCTATGAGTTAAGCGGTGATTTAGCGCTTGTCGTCTATTGGTGCTAGCTGTCCAGGGATCTGCCAGTGAAGAGAACACTAAGAAACCACAAGCGATGCAGTGATACTCCAGGCTGGGCTCGGGAAATGTTGCTGGCCCGTCACACGATCGGTCACATTATTTACCAGACATAAAGACACCATTATCGGCAAAGATATCAGCGAAACAAGTCGCAGAATTTCCAGATAACTACTTTGCCGTTGCCAAGCCCGCAGGCGAGCCTTGCATCTTTTTGAGTCTTATACAAAGAACCGATCGGACCGTGGGGCGCCGAGCGATCGTCCTTGAGACCTTTCATGACGACAACCGGGCGTTTGGACATGATTTCCCATATGTAAGTGTTGCCGTCTAGAATGTTCACGAAAATGAGTACGGAACACTCTCCACTAGGCGACTTCTTACTTCTAAAGGTCGCCATGAGCAGCTCTTCATTTCTGTTTATGGTAGATCTGCTGTGAATGGAGGCTCTAGAGTGTTGAGGTCTTACTCACCCGAAGATGGCTCGGCCACCTAAGCTTAACCTAGGGTCGGGTTCCATACCAAGATAGAACCGGTGGACAAATTTAAACCCCAAAGGTTCCACCAGGTAATAAGGTATCTCGAGACTCCATAGTTCCAGATAATCTTCCGATTCGGAGCCGTCAAAAGACAGAATGACGAAATCGCCGTAATCTCCAGTAACTGTAATGCTTCGAGGCGAGTTCATAAGGAGGAGGTCACCAACAATCTTCTGATCGTCGGTGTCGTAGACTGTGCGGGATGGAATCATTAGAGAGAAACTTCATGAATCAATCGCACTCGCCTAATATGGAACTTGATACCGGGGGTTGCAACATCAGAGATCGCCAGGTACTAAATATCAACCACCAAGCGGATTCAAACAGACCATCTGTCGGCGCGATACCGGCAGCTATTAAAGCAATCCTGAAATGGGCACAGGAGTTGCACCGGCTCCACTCTCACCCCGCTCTGAAGGTACTCACCTGGGCCGCCCCGCTCGCGAGCTGGGAATTGATGCCATGTCATTCGCCTTGAGCAGGGAGTCAATGGATCTATTTTGGGGCTCCATCTCCCACCCCATTGGCTTAATTCTCTAATAATGGTATCAAAGAAAATTGGCAAACCGACGATAACGGGGTCTAGAAGCTCAACATACCAAGACGTATATGCACCGCTCACTGATAAAAGCCAAGTCGCCATCCGAAAACCACGTTATTGCATCGATGATGTTGGTAGAATAGAATCTGCTTGACTCCCTCTATTCACGCCCGGTCCATCAGATCGATAACTATGGAAGCGATAATACTCACTCTCGTTGCCCAGATATGCAGACCCTGTTTCCCGATTAAAGCCAGATATCGACTGTCTGGAGACCACAAAAATCTTCCGTTCACTTCTGGAAACGGGGTATGTGACTCAAAATCGTTTTCTAGATTCCAGAGTTTGGGCAGCCCGCCATGGAGACACACTGCAAGCCATCTCCCATTCGGAGCGAAGCTGATGTCGCATACTGAGGGGCGGTGGTTCTTGGTCGGAGGGCAGATGACCGCCTCTATTTTGGGAACGCCTAGCTTTACTTGGCCATTGGCAAGTGGCGTGACTTCTATTCCCCCAGCCATTTGACGTGTTATCCGGTCGATCCGTTCGACTCGTCCGGCAGCCTGCTGCTTAAGTAGAAGTGATTTTGCAGGAGGCAGTGAAGAAAGATCCCACAAAATATCAGAAATGAGGGGGCGTTCAAGAGGATGAAGCTCCCAACACGTCGAAAAGGCAGAGCGTAGATTCTCCAAACTCTCGCGGAATGGTCTATTGCTCTCAGGGACGAGGTCGTCGAGCAGTTCTATTCTCCCAGGAGGCTCATTTCGAGCCACAGCAGATAGAACGTTGCTACCACTCTGAGCAGTGGAGTATGGAACGCTGTCGGTGATGATCTGGCGTGCAGGAGTCGTCATCCTAAAAGGAAAATTTAAGAGTTTGCTGACCGGCGCACCTCAAATACTGTGCATGCCCAAGCCCAAACCTCACTCCGCTGAGGTTTCTGGGATATTCCGACCTCTTCGAGAAATCGTTCGGGTATGGTCTCCTGGAGATTTGGGTCAGATTCAACCTCTTGGAGAAGCTCTGGGCACATGTAATGAAAGGATTCTTGGATAGAGTCCTCAACGAAGGTGGACAGGCCGAAGTCGCAGAGAACCGCTTCAGGCTCATCGTTGATAAGCACATTAGTCTAGAATCAGTTAGCTATGCCCCCTATTGAAGATCTTAATGGAGAGTAACTTACAGGCTTTAAGGCGCCATGGCAAATGGGTGGATCGCAGCTGTGCAAGTACTCCAACCCCGAGGTTATCCCCTGCGCCTACGACGTTTGAGGCTTAGAGTGGCGCTTGAAGAAACCGTTCAAGTCAACTCACAAAACATAGTCGGAGCTCTATACCCGTCTGGTTTCGTTGCATGTACTGCTTGATGTTACCATTGGCCATGTACGGAGATATAAGTTGGGCGCTGCCATAATTTTTACCCAATTGGGACCCGACAAGCTTCAGGATATTCGAGTGATTCACTTCCGCCCATGTTTTTATGGCACGAACAAGCCGCTGATTTATTTTTGTGAGTGGTGATGCGATACGGCTCAGGTGATAGCACGTACCGTGGCCATCCGAACCGTCTCCAATGATCCCGAGGACCGTATGATTCGTAGCTGCTTGACCACAACCTTCGAGGAGCCGTCCAGGATTGCTAAAGACACGTTTCCGTAGTGTCCAGATCCAAATTCCGATTTATCTACACTGGTGAGGCGAGAGGGAATGATCAGCCGGTCTTGCAAACTGTCAAGGATTTGCAGTTGCTACAAAAATCTCATGTTAATCTCGCACAACGCATGCATCGGCGAGGTACTCACGAGAATAGCGCTCTCTCTCTGTAGATTAATCGCGTTCATGGCGCTCAGGTAATTCTTGTGGTGAACCGTAAGAGCTGAGGCCGAAGCAAGTGGAGGTTAAGAGCGACCAAAGGTTAGGGGGGGTGACTTGAGGGGGAGACGCGTCGAACACGGTGCGAGTTTGTGCCACTCAATTTCGGTAATCCTCGGACCTAAGGCAGGTTCCTGAAATTAAGGGAATTATCGAGCCCTGTGTTGGATACGCTGGGATCAGTAGGTGGCGAGATCGTCCGAATAGTAGATGGGGACGATGTAGAACACTACTTCTGTTCCCCGAAATTCTTGTCACCCGCGCGGGGTTTTTTCAATTCAGGCACCTCTTGCCGCTCGCCGCCTCGCTCACTTCTCAGCCGATCGATGGAGGGCTTAGAAAATCTGTATATCGTATCACAAATTCTATAGCTATATACATACGAACGTTGGAGAGATGCGATGGGGAATTGGGGCGTCTGGCCCGATGTTCGCGAAAAGCGCGGTCGTGTTTAAAATCTCTACCTGTCCCCACTCTCACCTCTCATGCCTTACCGTCACATCAGCAACGGCTACAAGCTCAGGACTATCGTCCTATTGGACTAAAACGTGTCTCGCGCTTTTGTACCCGATGTATTCGCTATTTCAGAGCGGAGTGCCTACTGCTGGTAGAAGAACGTACCGGAGGGCGGGGTTGTTTACCCCACGCTACCATCAACACGCGAAGGACTGCGGATATCTGGAAGCTTCATACGTATATAGATATAGCATGTATAACACGATATACTAATTTTCTAAGCCCTACGTGCCCTATTGACTGAGAAGTGAACGCGGCGGCGAGCGGCAAGAGTTGCCTAACGCGCGCGAGTGACAAAGAATTTCCACCACAACCGCGAGAATATGGATGGTCCACTTCGCTTCGGTCTCAAGGGCGCAACTAAGGAAGGTTGCATCATGTCGCCAGTTGGACATAAGCGTTGAAACCGTCTGTCAAGCTCTCAAGCTTATTCTATCAGGCGGACAGAAATCAGGGTACAACGTGCACAGGATCTGCGCCCACGCCAAGCTGGACATATACAGAACCATGTACCGAACCTCCATGACTGAGTGAAAGGAGCGAGAGTCAATAAGTATACAGGTCAGTAAATCACTTAAGCGGTAGAGGAGGTGCTGGGTCAAAGCGCGCAGGATTAGAAAGGTCGAGCAGAGGAGCGAATATGGGCAGCATACCGCTTCATGGTCCCATCCCCAATCGATCATCCAGTGCCGGTAGTTTTACATGTGACAGCATCATGTTCACGTCTTTTTCGCACCCTCAGTGCTACCCAATACCAGCTTCAATACTTGGCGGGAAACCAATCCACTGGCGGCTCATCCTCGACAGACATCCATCTGATGGTGAGGAAGTCGCTACGAAACCTCATGGCCATTTTTGGCAAGCGCATGGGTAACGAGGTACTTACCAGAGTCTCGCTCTCTTTCTGTCCTATCATTTGGCTCATAGTGCTTTACTTATGCTTAGGACGTATAGTTCGGGTTGAGACGGAAGCAACTGGAATGTCAAAACAGGGAAGTGTAGAGCAAGCCTTTTCGAGTCCTAATCTCGACATTCCACGTACCTAAGGAGGATTTACGACATTGAAGATAGCGCCAAGGCTCGTTCATAATCCCTATTCAATAATGCCGTACGAGGGAATTCAAATGTGAGAGCGTCGTGTTCGACCTCCGGAGTCCACTGCGTAGCATACTGGCACTTCTGTCTCGGGACCCACAAAAGTTTAACCCGCTCAACTCCCTCATTTCCCTCCCACAATCTTTGCCGACAATTGTCGGTTAG
>WSUI01000395.1:0-29583 GCA_019633595.1 Tulasnella sp. UAMH 9824
ATAGTATAGGGGAAACCCCCCGCGCCTTGACGCCCTTAAGGCTGTCTGCTTGCGGGTAATAAACGGAGATTCAACCAACCAACCAACCCTAGGGCTTCGGCTACTTGCCTCTACTATCTCCAGTGTTAAACGATAGTTTTTGCTCATTCTCGACAGGGTTTTGGGAGGGCAGTCGGGCGGAACCCAAGCCTGGATGCACCCTGAGAGTAATTTTACGTCCTCGCGTGTTCAATCACGTGACTATTACCAAATAAGGCAAAGGAGAGGCCCTCCCGTCACTTTTCAGGTATGTGGGAGAAACCAACACATTTCCGGTCCCGGCCGTCAAAATCCGGTTGCAAGTTGGACTGGGGCGTCTACCCGGACACATTTCCCGTCTTCCGCACATGCCAACGCCCAAAACCCATTACCGAATCGCGCTAGGAGAGAACAATGGCCAACACTCGTGGATAATTCACTCGGCCAAGGGTATCAAATGGTGAGAATAGGGCGCTTTGAACGGAGCGTTCACGAGCATCGCTGATAGGAGAACGTGTATTGAAGGCACAATATCCCCGACGAGTTAACCACGCTGCTGCAGAAGCTCAGTGTAAATGAGCTACTCGACTTTGCTTTAGGCTCGGATGGGAGGTGGTATGTGAGGTATCGTCAGAAGGGTCCAGAGAAGCATCGTACGCCTGGTATCGTCAAACGCGGTCCAAGACGCGAGCTAATCGCATCTCCACGCGTATTCAGAGCTTTCACCTTATCTATGGATGGACTTGGGCCAAGGCTCCAATGTGAAACTCGATAGACTTACTCTTGGTCCAGATGCAGAACACTGGGGAGTCCATCGAGCCGCGGACGGTTCGTTCGAACGCTTCTCTTCGGTTGGCAACCGTGACAGGTTCACAAGACTGTTGGAATCGAAAACCGACAACATTAAATCCAACAATCAAATTGGCTTTGTTTCACTGGGATTTAATGGAGACTGGGCATTTAGTGTCAATGGTCATGTGGAATATAGATGCGGCAAGCCTTTCCAGAACGAATTGACAGGAGGTTGGAAGGTCCGAAAGCGAGTCTCGGTGAGTCGCGTTTCTATCTCTGGTCACGCACTCGCTCACGCGACTCTGAATACGCAGACTATCGTTCTGTCGCCTATGGCTCGAATGTGGATCATTGTCTGGGACGACGGTACTCTCTCACACAACCTCCCCTTCAGCATCGCCACCGAAGTTGAAGACTACTGCCAGTTACAACACTCACTCAAAGGAAACTCGAACCAGGGAGACTCTGGACAGTCGAAGTCTCAAAAGTCTAAGGCGAAGCGAAACAAGAAACAAGCTGGGGCCGCTACCTCAGCCCAGATACAACAGCCGACCAGCACAAACTCGACGCAGCCGCTCCCGACGCCGCTCCCACCACCACCCCCAGTGCCGCGCACAGTTCCCATCTCCCTACCACCGCCTACATCCACCGCCTTGCCCGTATCCAATCCTTCGGTCACACTAACGTCCACATCAAGCCAACAGCCCGCTACCAATCCCGCTACAAAGCCGGCACCAGCCCCGCTCTCGACGTTCCCCCATGCACCAAAAGTCACTCCCGTCATGAAACCTACTCAGCCAGTCCAGTACCCTGCTCAACCTACATCACAGGTGCCACCACAGAGAACGCGGTCCCACCTGGTCACGCAGACGGCTTCTCAAGACGTTCGTCGTATTTCCAGAGTGGAAACCATTCCACCAAAGCCCAAGGTTTACGTTCCTCCAAAGAAGATGACGACCACGCTCCGAGTTTTGGATCAATTCCACTGGAAGGATAGTTACGAATACGAGAAAGGTGAGCTCTACGATTGGGCCTGGTCCAGAGAGGTGTTCGATCCTACGAAACGCTCATCTACGACTTGTGTAGTCGTGCGTCTTTTTGACAGTGGCTGGAAGCATCAGACCAAAAAACGCCCCAGAATAACGAGAATCCTTGCTGTAATGCTTCCGGATCATCTGAACGAGTCTTATGAGGCATACAAGTGCGTAAAGGATGCTCTTTCCATGGGCAATGGAGTCCGGGAGCTGACCCTCGGCGATATGAATTGTAGGACACGCCTAGAAGCAAAGAACGACTATCACGGTGCAAACGAGCAATTAGTATTCCATGGCACTTCACGACAATGCTCTCTCGGCGAATACGAAGAGTATATCAACTTGTGTGGATCAACGGACTGCAGCCTGTGCTCGATCCTCCGGACGTCCTTTTTAGTGTCGAAAGCGGGTTCCGCTGTCCGCCTCCTCACCTTCAAAAGGTATCCAAAATCTGATCTTTTTTAAGGCTTTTCAGAACCGAGAAAGCTGAACTTACGGTTTTACCTAGATTTGGGCCCGGTATTTACACGTCCACTGTGTCATCCAAGTATGCCTTCCAGCCGATCCGCACGCGGCGAGACTCACGGCTTACGACAGTAAACTTACTTCAGGGCAGACGATTACGCAAGCAAGTCAACCTACTATGAAAATAAAGCGGTTCTTGTTGCCAAAGTAGCTTTGGGGAGAGAGAGTATTTATTACAAAACTACTCAAGATCTAACAGGACCTCCATATGGCTACGACTCGGTTCGTCATTATTCTCCTCATCGGGACTGAGGGCTATTAATTACAACTCACATATCTTTAGGTTCGCGGGGAAGTAGGCATTGATCTGAACTATGACGAGCAAGTGCTATACAAGGATGACGCGATCCGACCGGCATACGTGGTCGTCTACGAAAAACCCATCCCCGTTCCCCAAGTCTCCACCTTCGCTACCACTGCCCCCACCACCACGACTCGTCCCTCCGCCACCACAACAACTCGTCCCCGGCCCGCTCCCACTCAAAATTACACCACATATAACTCTTTCCAATCAACGGCCCCAACCACAACTCGTCCCACCCAAACCACTACGACCAACTGGTTTGGTCAAACCACCACGACCACAACAACCAATTCTTCCTCTTCAAGTGGCTGTATAATTATGTAGATGCATTAGGATTATTATCTGCTTTCAGTTCTAAGACTTGAAATAGTCAACGTCGCTGTTTGGGCGGTCGTTTCCTGGTGGTGCGAGTGGAGGACAACCGCGTTCAGGCATGCTGGGAAGATGAAATTCGTCTTTGGGAACACCATTGTAGCGAGTGACCGAGCATTTCATCAACAGTAAAGGTGAGTGGCGCGTCTACTTACGTTGTTATTGAGAATATAGAGAAACCCCAGAGGTTTGGCATTATACAGGCTCAAATCTTTGCCTGTCGGGTTACGCACACCGATCATCGTCTCTCAAAACGCTCTCAAGGCCCCACAAGCTTCTATAGCCGACGAATCTGCAGATTCGAGCCAACTTTGCAGTGGAAAATTTCGATGGAAGCAACTCCTACTGGAGTATGATCATATGAGGCGTCGGTTGCAAGCGTACGACCTCAGATAGGGCTCGCGTGATATATATCAATCGCAGCTCTTGGGGCGGAGCTGCTTCTCACCATTTCTATTCACATGGTACACTTGAATGCTAGAGAGAGTACTGCGGTGCAACGCTAATACAAAAATGTCCAATCAGCAAGCCCATTTCATCAGAGAGATTCCCATGGGTTCTCATGCATAGGAGTTCTGAAGACTCAAGAAGGAAATTATCGGAGCTTCGACTGCCGACCGGTCCACGTGATGTGAATAGAAAGTAAACTTTGAGGCTAAGTGGAGATCGCTCGCATCTATGCTACGGCTCCCGAAGGTGATTTCAATCTTATGCGTGCTGTCGATAATGCCGACTTCAGGACTTCCGCAGGACACTCGAATTGGATCGAACCTTCGAGTCACCTCGGCGGCGATTGGACCAAGGGCTAATCACGTGGTTATTCCAAATAAGGTCAGAGAAGGGCCTTCCCGGACTTATCGGGAAGGCGAGGGAAAACACGCGTTTTCCGTCCCTGGCCTGCAAAACTCCCGATCAGAAGTTGGACTGACGACCCCGAACCACAAGGCTTGCCCCGGCACCACTTGCTTTTAATCTGCAGATGCCAACACCTAAAACACACTATCGAATCGCGCTCGGGGAGAACAACGGCCAGCACTCATGGATAATACACTCCGCCAAAGGAATTAAGTGGTGCGTGTGCGCTGCGAGGGGTGGCGTGCTCGCGCATGATGCTTATCATGGCCAACGTGTATGGCAGGCACAATGTTCCCGACGAGTTGGTCACGATACTGCAAAAGCTCAGCGTGAATGAGCTGCTAGATTTCTCTCTAGGGTCGGATGGGAGGTGGTATGTCAAGTGCCGACAGAAGGGTACTGAAAAGCACGGCAAGTAATATTGTGCCACTACTCCAAGCTGCAAACTAATCAGATTTACATGTGCCTAGAACTTTCTCCTTATCTATGGATGGACTTGGGCCAGGGGTCCGGCATAAAACTCGACAGGCTTACGTTGGGCCCTGATGCCGAACACTGGGGTGTCCACAAAGCCGCGGATGGCTCGTTTCAGCACTTCTCTTCGGTCGGCACTCGTGACGCATTTACGCAAGAATTTGACTCCAAAGTTCAAAATATTCAAACTAACAACCAAATTTGGTTCGTCTCTTTGGGATTCAAAGGGAATTGGGCATTTAGTGTGAAAGGGTTTGTGCGACATCGGTGCGGGAAACCTTTTCATACGGAATTGACGGGTGGATGGAAGGCTCAGAAGCGAGTCTCGGTAAGTCGCAGGTTTACCCTTCCATATGTGGCAAAATCTTTGCTTACGACTGTTTGCGCTAAGACCATCGTTCTTTCGCCTATGGCTCGGGTGTGGATCATCGTGTGGGAGGACGGTACCCTCTCTCATAACCTTCCTTCCAACATCGCCACCGACGTTGAAGATTACTGTCAACTACAGCACTCCCTCAAAGCGAGCTCGAACGGACCGCCAAACTCTGGGCGCCCAAACCCTCGAAAGGGGAGAAACCCGCGGAACAACCAACCAGGGGCCGGCCCCTCTGCACAGAAGCAGCAGTCGACGACCAACTCGACGCAGCCATCATCCGCGCAACAAACGACCAACAACCCCTCGAATGTTACGTCTGCCCCTGTCGTTCCCCTCCCCGCACCACCTCCTACACTGCCGACGGTCAATCCAATCGTCACATCGACATCAACCTATCGACCAGCCGCGCAGCGGGCAACTACCCAGCCCGCGACGTCGTCGGTTCACGTTCCCAAGGCGCCGCCCCCGATGGGCAGGTCGACCACCCAACCTACGTCACCGACGCCGTTAACAAAGCAGAATCTAGAAAGCTTCTCCAGCACGTTTTCTCAGTCAAATTGCCGCGCTCGGCGTTCCGAAGAGATGTCGATTGACGTTTACGTTCCTCCGAAGAAGCTGACGACCACGCTTCGACTGTTGAATTCTGCCGCTTGGTCAGACAAACTGGAATATGAGAAAAGTGAGTGGCATTCCCAAAATTAGTCCCGAAAGGCCATTTTTGACTCTGGTTCCTTGAAATAGTCGTTGATCTCTTCGAAGACGGGTGGAAGCATCCAGAAAAGGCACGTGCAATGATCAAACGAATATTTGTTGTCAGCCTTCCAGATCACCTGAACGAGTCTTACCAGGAGTACAAGTGAGTGATGTTGCCCTTCATGAAACGACGTTACTCAGATGCAGTCAATTTGAACTTTAGGGACATGTTGGAAAGACAGAATGGATGGACCGGGGCAAACGAGCAACTGGTATTCCACGGAACTTCGCGAGAGTGCTCTCTGGGCGAAGAAGCATATCGTAGCACGTTGTGCGAAAGTACGACTTGCACTCTATGCTGCATTTTGAGGAACTCCTTTCTGGTTTCCAAATCTGGCTCCGCTGGTCGAACTTTCAAGAGGTAAATGTCAGTCTTACGAGCCCTGAGGAGCATGAGTAACATCTAGACTATCCTTTTCTGGATAGATTCGGGCCTGGTATCTATACTTCAAGCGTTTCATCGAAGTGAGTCTTGGAGCGGTTGCGGAGGAAAGCTAATATCTGACGGCGAGATTTAAAGGGCGGATGATTACACGAAATCACCATGGTTTTCAGACGACCGAGTCATCATCGTTGCTAGAGTTGCTCTAGGAAAGAGCAGCATTCAGTATCAAACGACCCAGCATTTAACGGAGCCGCCAATCGGGTACGACTCGGTGAGTTGTTATACTAGATCGGGTGATTCCGCACTCAGCTGGCTAAAATTCAACGTACGCTAGGTTCTTGGGGAGGTTGGAATTCATTTGAATTACAACGAACAGGTGTTGTATAAAGACGAGGCAATACGACCAGCTTACATCGTCGTCTATGAACGGGCTCCCGCCGCTGCTCCCCCTGCCCCCCCTGCGCCGGCTCCTCGTCCAGCCCCAACCACCTGGTCTAACCCAGCGCCGACGAGGACAACCAACTCCTCCTCAAGTGGTTGTACTATAATGTAGACCTATTGAAAGTGTATTTCTAGTCAATTTAGAGATTCAAGAAGGTCGTGAGGGCGCCTTTTCGTGGCGTCCTCCTCTTTTGGGGAAGGGGGGGGCAAGCTAACGAGGGCAGTCGCACCAGACGATCACGCGACCTTAGGGAAGTCCCACCCAGCCACTTACCTGATTAAAAGTCAATTTACGGACAGTTGGACGGTATTATTGTTTCTTTTGGGTGTGGTGGTTAGTTGATGGTCCGACGGCAAGCTGTCTCATGCGGGGGTATTTCCGGATTGGGTTTGCAAATGTGAGAAAACACAGCGCAGCCGCAGGTACAGCTTCCAAAGTTAACTGTTTTAGAGTGTGACGAAGTTGAATTTCATACGACATCCCTGCGTGCATGGCGTGAAATATATTACAGTTGCCCCAGTTAGTCGTTTTTGGCGAATGCGAATTCGGATGGGACCCTGACTTAGTGTATCTTCAACGGCTCATCTACCCCTGGTTCCCGCTCGTCTTTCATCTATTGTGATGGGGCCTACAGTGCAGGCGCTAGGGATTCGTTTAGATTAAGCATGAAGGGATAGAATGCCGATATCGAGTAGACGCCCTCCCGTACATGCACGTTCGAGAATTTGCGTCCGAGCTGGCCAGTGCTTGTTGGGGACGGGGTAACCATACGTCAGTAAGGGAGTGAGTGGCGCGGATGCCCCATTTGATGAGACTCGGATCGCCTCATACAAGTGCCACGCTTACGATTGGAACTCACGTCGAGTTATACTCATGCTTACTCCAGACTCCTCAGTCTCCCCCCTCACCCCCACACCCCCCTCTGTTCCTATTATAAAACTTCAGATGTACCGCATCGAAGTGATTAATACGACTTTCTTGGGATGATATCGAAGACTGGGACGGTGGCGAAGCTCCGAGGTGCCCTCTTTCAGTCCAGCACGGTACCACTTGACAACAAGGTTAATTAAAACCTCGCAGCTCAGCAACGATTACTCTGAGGTTGATACTATGATTACACAGGCTTCGAGGCTCTGGGTGGGCATTCGAACCAAACTGAGCCGACCCTTGGAGCCAGGCTAGCGGCGGTGGCACCTCGCAGCAGTAACCCCACACGTGTTTTCCGAATAAGGGTATAAATAGGCCCTTCACTGACTATTGTAGCTGTAAATCCAAATGCGGCCATTAATAGGCCCTTCACCTATCAGTAAACAACGTGTCGTCCGCCCCGGTCCTCCAAATCCCCATGGTAAGTTGGACTGTTGCGTCAAATCATTAGCCGCTTCTCATCCATCCATTTCCTTTTCGTCTACGGATGCCAACACCTAGCACTCATTATCGAATTGCGCTTGGAGAGAATAACGGCAAGCACTCGTGGATAATACACTCCGCCAAGGGGATCAAATGGTATGTCTTGGCGAGGTTTCGGATGGCGCTCGCTCAAGCGGTGCTTATGGAACAACGAATACTGGCAGGCGCAATATTCCCGACGACCTGGTCATGCTTCTGCAAAAGCTCGGCATAGATGAGCTGCTAGACTTTTCGCTGGGATCAGACGGGAGGTGGTACGTCAGATACCGTCAGAACGGCCCTGAGACGTATGGTGAGCCCCGTGCCACATCATTCAATCTAAGGTGCGACCTGACTGCGTCTCCAAACAATAGAGATATCGCCATATCCATTGATGGAACTAGGTCAGGACTCTAACGTCGAGCTTGAGCGGCTTGCGCTGGGCCCTGGTGTCAGCCACTGGGGCGTTTACAGAACGGCGGATGGGCTCTTTCAGCCCTTCTCTTCTGTCACCAATCGTTTCTCCCGACTGATGGACCCGGAAGCCGAAGGTCGTGAATGTAGCAGCCAAATCGACTTTATTTCTCTGGGATATGGTGGCTGGTGGGCGTTCGGGGTTAACGGTCGGGTAGAATATCGCTGTGGCAAACCTTTCCGAAACATATTGACGAATGGGCAGAAGGCTCACAAAAGAGTCTCGGTAAGTCGCGTACTCGCATTTTCCATCTCCAATTACTCACTGCCCAAGTCATCGTGGACCACCTAGACCATCGTCCTTTCGCCTATGGCTCGCGTATGGATCATCGTTTGGGAGAATGGCACTCTGTCCCATAACCTTCCCCCCAACATGGCCACCGAAGTTGAGGATTACTGCCAGCTGCGACACTCTCTCAAGGTGCACTCTAATCGACGGAACTTTGAGCAACCGAGGTCTCAAAAGGCGAGACATCGACGGAACAACGAATCAGAGACTAATTCCTCCGCCCAGATACAACTACCGACGACCGATACGACCGAGACCGCGAGTCAGGAAAATAGGCATGATTATTTGATGGATAAGGCGCAATCATCTTCCACGCAGTTAGCGATCATCGATCCACCTAATGTCGCGTCGGTCCCTGCCACCACTCTCACTGCTCCATCTCCTGTACCTCGACCGATTGCTCCGCTACCAGTTCCCAGAGCCCCGATGGCCTCAGCATCTACATTAACTCGACATCCAGCTACGAAGCCGGTACCTGCCCGTCTCCCGGTGTCACCAATTGAAGTCCCCAAGGCGCCGTCCATGGGCAATACTTGGAATGCGACGCAGTCCGCCTGGACGCAGCAATCAATCAAAACGGGATTGAATGCCACATCTGTCCCGGCAACAGCACTCCGTTCCCCACCCCCTGTAACCCCGACGGTCATCGCAACGCCACTACCTACGGCTCAAATGATCCGGAAATCTACACCATTCCAGAAGGCAGATGCGGAGCCAGGACCTACCCGTCTCCCTACGACGTCGGTTCAGTTCCCCAAGGCGCCGTACGTGCCAATCGTGAAGCCCGTTCAGGCGACCCAGTCGACCACTCGAGCCATACCGCGGGTACCTCTAGCATGGAGAAACATGAGCCTCCTCTCGGAACCGGACTCTCAACCGGATCGCACTACTTCTAGAGTCGAGGCGGTTCTAGCGAAGCCTTACTTCTACGTTCCTCCGAGGAAGCTGTCGACAACGCTTCGATTGCTGGATCCTTCCGGTTGGCCGGACGTTTTAAACTATAGAAAAAGTGAGAATCGCGTCCAATTTCCAGAACTTAACTTTGATTTTGGTCCTTCGAATTAGTCGCTCGCCTCTTCGAAGACGGCTGGAAGCACCAGCAGAAGCAGCTTCCAAAGATCAAAAGGATCTTCGCCATTAGCCTCCCTGACCACCTGAACGACTCGTACGAGGAATACAAGTGAGCTTGATTTTCTCAATTGACGACAGTAAAAGTTTTGACTCAATGTTAAATATTAGGGAGCTTTTGGAAATGCGAAGCGGCGTAAACGAGCAGCTCGTGTTTCACGGAACTACGCGTAGTTGTTCCCTCGGTGAAGAGGAGCAAGATATTACCTTGTGTGAGAAGATGACATGCAGTCTGTGCTGTATTCTGCGAACGTCATTTCTGGTTTCCAAGGCAGGTTCCAGTGGTCGCGGATTTAATCGGTGCGTGGAAGATGCGGGGTTTTGGGGACCGAAGCGATAGACAGATCATGCATATTCGTAGGTTTGGCTCTGGGATATATACTTCAAGCACGTCATCAAAGTAACTCTGGTACCCATCAAATGCGGATGATCAATCTCTGACTACGAAATCCCAAAATAGGGCAGATGATTACGCGATTGCACCCTGGTTATCAGATGTCAAAGCTATCATCGTTGCCAAAGTAGCCCTCGGAAAGAGCAGCGTTCACCACAGAACGTCTGAATATTTGGCTCGGCCGCCGTGGGGCTACAACTCCGTGAGCTGTTCAGCTCTCAACAGCTCGAGTTCATCCACCTCTAATTCTATGCAATTTAGGTGATAGGAGAAGTAGAGATCGATCTGAATCACGACGAGCAGGTGGTTTACCAAAATGCAGCGATTCGACCAGCCTACATTGTGATATATGAGCGGCCAACCTGCTCGTCCGTCACCACAGCGCTTCGTTACGCCCCCCAAACCACCCGGTCCAACATGGCGACAGCGACAAATAAATCTTCCACTTCGAGCGGCTGCACTATTATGTAGACTCGGTGAGATTCTTATTTATTGAGTCGTTTTGAATTCGCTTGACCAACAAGACCGCCTTTTTGGTGGTTGTGGCAGGTTTTTGGGGAGGGCCACTGACAACAGCGGACCTTCGTTATACCTACACACATCCCAGCCTTCACTTCCTACTTTTCTACATTGTTTCGTTTATAATGAAATCCCAGATCCTACTCAACTAAAGATGTCGCCGGGGTTTTCGTTGGGCTGCCGAGACTGACGTCCCACGTGATGCGAAAGGAACACATTGCTCGTTTAGAGGCTATCTGTTGTAGTGGAAGGCGATAACAAATCATCTAGCTTATTACCTCTGGCGATCCGGGGGATCGGGGGAAGGAGAAGGCCGGGGAGGTCTTACCTCCCTCGGGGTCCTGCGGGTGGAAGGGGTGAGTGAATCTCAAAAACACCCCTTCTGTACCCAGGTGGAAAGCCAGGGGTGGATGGTGGGTGGCGTTGACTCTGCTGATTTGCTAGGGAAAGGCCTGTGCGATAAGCGTGGTTCCAAAAGGGGTTGAGGGGAGACAGTTCGATATAGAGCGTGGGATGTTTGATTTGCCTCACTCGAGCAGCACCACCAACTCGCGTCAGTGCTCGCGGCAGCTGGGCCGCAAGCGCTCTGAACTGGAAGGGTTGGCTCTTGTTCTCCAAAGATCATTCCAATTGGGTGTAAGATGTTGATAGCACCGACGTCAGGAGTCTAGAAAACAGTCAAACCAGCCGAACCCTGAGTTGCGTCGGCGGTGAATCTACCCAGCCACTAGTCACGTGATCGTATCCAAATATGGTCGTCGATAGGACCTCCTTGCACTTACGAGGAAAACACGCGTTTTTCGTCCCTCGGCCTCAAAATTACGTTTCAAACGGGACGAACCACAAAGCTGCATCCCACTTTCTGTCCATCCGCAGATGCCAACACCTAAAACTCATTACCGAATTGCGCTTGGAGAGAACCAGGGTCAGCATTCGTGGATAATACACTCCGCCAAAGGAATCAAATGGTATGTATTGGGTCGCTTAGAACGTGCACTCCTGAGCGGTGCTCTTAGAACAATGAACATTGGTAGGCACAACGTCCCGGACGAGCTGGTCACGTTACTGCAGAAGATCAGCGGTAGCGAGCTAGTAGACTTTGCGTTAGGGTCCGAAGGAAGGTGGTATGTTAGATATCGTCAGAGAGGCTTCGACAGGCACGGTGAGCCAAATAACACGTAACGCAGTCCCAGATGACATTTAACTGCCCGTCTATCATCCCAGCGCTTTCGGCTGATCTGTGGATGGAACTGGGTCAAGGATCCAACGTGAAGCTCGACAGGCTTACGCTCGGCCCTGGCGCTCACCACTGGGGCGTTCACAGATCCGCGGGCGGGTCGTTCCAACGCTTCTCTTCGGTCGGCAACCGTGACGCCCTCACGCGACTCCTAGATTCCAAAACCCAAAACATTAAGTCCAACAACCAAATCGGCTTTGTTTCACTGGGATTCAACGGAGACTGGGCGTTTAGCGTCAACTTTCATGTAGAACATGGATGCGGTAGACTTTTCCACACTGAATTGGTGGGCGGCTGGAAGACTCGGAAGAGGGTCTCGGTAATTCTCATGCTCTGCGCTCATGGCCCTGGTTATGTATCACTCACGCAGCCGTAAATCATCCAGACCATCGTTCTGTCTCCAATGGCTCGGGTGTGGATCATCGTTTGGGAGGACGGCACTCTGTCACACAACCTTCCTTTCAACATTGCCACCGATGTGAAAGATTACTGTCAATTACAGCACTCTCTCAAAACGAATTTGGAGCAGCTAAACTCCTGGCGAGCAAAGCCTCCACAGGCACATCCACGAAACACCCAGCCAAGGACAGGCTCCTCCACCCACAGGCAACAGTCAACGACTAGCCCAACAGAGGCCAGAAATCGGAGATCTAGGCATAATAATGCTTGGAAGACGAGTCAACCACCTTCCACGCAGCAAATGCCCAACAACCAACTCAGGGCCGCCCCTATCCTAGTCTCAACCCTCCCCGTAAAAGATCGTACACCGCTGCCAATCAGTTCAATACCAGTACCCGAGGGCTCGATAGCAGGAACATCTAAATCGATCCAGCTGCCACTCACAAAGTCAGCACCTACCCGGCTCCGGACGTCGATTCCTGTGCCCAAGGCGCCGTCCATCGTTAAGCCTGTTGAGGCAACCATGTCAACCACCCAACCTAAATCGCAAATTCCTCTAACAAGGTATGAGTTAAAACTTTCTCTGTGGGACACGACCTCAATCTGATGATACCGTTTTGAGAGTCAAAGCTCTCTCCGTCAAACCTACAGTTTACGTTCGTCCACTGAGGTTGTCAACCACGCTCAGGTTGTTAAATTCTTCCTCTTGGCCCGACTCGGCCGAATATGAGAAAGGTGAGAGACTCTCTGGAGCTAATTTTAGAGAGATGTTCAACGTTAATTTGAAACAGTCGTGCGTCTCTTCGAAGATGGGTGGAAGCATGACCATAAGGCACGCCCAACCATCAAGAGAATTTTTGTTGTAACCCTCCCTGACCACCTCAACTATTCTTACGAGGAATACAAGTGAGTAAATTTCGCTTGTATTCAAAACGGCTAAACGCGAAACGCAAATCTGGAACCTAGCGATACCCTGGAAAGGCGGCACGGATGGAGGGGCGCAAACGAACAGCTGGTCTTTCACGGAACCGAGCGCATCTGTTCCCTCGGTGAAAAAGACGAATACTCTACCCTCTGCTATCGGACGACGTGCCGTCTATGCTGCATCCTGCAGACATCTTTCTTAGTTACCAAGGCGGGTTCCGCAGGGCGTTCATTCAAACGGTAAGGGGAGGCCGCCGAGCTTAAAGAAGCAGATTGATGGCTAACTTACTACGTTGATTGGCAGGTTTGGGCCCGGAATATATACCTCAAGCGTTTCATCAAAGTGGGTTCGGGAGTCATCTGGATGAGAAGGTTAACCTACAATAGTGGTGTTCTAAACTCAGGGCCGATGATTACGCGATTTCACCATGGACATCAGGCGACAAAGCCATCATCGTTGCTAAAGTAGCTCTTGGCAAGATCAGCATCCACTACAAAACTACCCAGCATTTAACAGCGCCGCCACAGGGATACGACTCAGTGAGCTACTTCGTACCTGAAACAGGGCGATTATATCTCTGGCCAAGCAACAACTCACTTTCTCGATGCTCCTAGGTTCTCGGAGACGTAGGGATCGATCTGAATTACGACGAGCAGGTGTCGTACAAAAATGAAGCGGTTAGACCAGCATACGTCGTCATCTACGAGCGACCCATGGTCACCGGCGCTGCCACGTTTACGATTCCTCGCTCTACTGCCCAAACCACCTTGTCCAACACCGCGGCAACGTTGATGACGACGGTAACTCCAGCGGCAACGACAATCAATTCTTCCACATCGGGCGGTTGTATTGTTATGTAGATACGTTAGAAACCATGGCATGTTGTAACATTGAATATTCAAGGGTAGCAAGATCCAGCGATCACTGATTGGAGCTAAAGCAATTGCAACTGCTGCTGGGGTTCCTAAAACACCAGTGATCATGTCTTTATTTCCAGATAAGGTCAAAAATTGGACCTTCAGTTATTAGTAGCACGATTTATGAGTCCACTGTCCAGGACCACCTACACATTGTGTGGAGGCCTCAGGTGCAACTGACAACGGTCAACCAAGATTATGGAGCAAGACACAAAACCCCTTTTAGAAGCTTTCTATTCGTCTCCCCTACAGTTTTGTAGTTGTTTTGCGTCTGAATATTAGCAGGGATGTGCCTCGCGTCCTTCGATGGAGTGGGTGGAGGCGGAAGCGCTCGCTGCAGCTCATATGGCTCTACACGAGTGCCTTTCACCAATCTTACATTTGTAGCTAACGCAGGGAATTCATGGCCTCCTTACTCCTGGAGCGGAAAAGGGAATGGTGTGGTAAACATGCGCCGCTTTGCGATGAGAAGATCGAACGAAATCCCGAAGGTTTTGCTTCTCCACCCCGATTCTGCTCACTCGCATTCCGCACACTTTTCCGCATCGTACGATCTTCATCTCACACTCAACTACTTCTAATTTTTACTCGGAAGATGATCGCAAAGCCTAGGATTGTCCTTCATACATTTCAGGGCGGCACCACGTGATGGGAATGAAGAAGGGCACGTCGCAGCTGAGCTGCAATCACTCTGTAATTAACCGTTATTGCTCACCAAAGATCATTTCAAGTTGGTGCGGGGTGTCGATGATACCGTTCTCGGGACTTTGGAGAGCACCTGAGCTCGCCCGACGCCGATTGCACCGCAACAACTAATCACGTGATCGCTTGCACCTAAAGCTGTACTTTCATTGATCAGGACAACATGCATTGTCCCGCCCCCGGGCGTCTAAATCTTGTTTCAAGTTAGACTGACGCGTCGCACCACAAGCGTTTCCCCAGCACCTACTTTCCCCCCGCACGCGGATGCCAACACCTAAAACCCATTACCGAATCGCCCTAGGAGAGCACAACGGCCAACATTCATGGATAATACACTCCGCCAAAGGTATTAAATGGTATGTGTGGGTATTCTGTATAGTGCGCATTAGAACAGTGCCTAAGAAAAAATGTATACGAGCAGGCACAATATCTCCGATGAGTTTGCTAGGCTGCTGCAGCAGCTTAGCGTGAACGAGCTGCTAGACTTCGCATTGGGAGCAGGTGGAAGGTGGTATGTCAGGTACCGCCAGCAAGGCTCCGAAAGACAGGGTGAGCCTAGTATCATATTATCCACGCCAAGACGATAGTTAACCGCTCTCAAACTTTCCAGCGCTTTCGCCTAATTTATGGGTGGAGTTGGGTCAAGGGTCGGACGTGAAGCTCGACCGACTTACGCTGGGGCCTGATGCGGACAATTGGGGCGTTCACAAAGTCGCGGGCGGCTCCTTTCAGCGCTTCTCCTCTCCCGGGAACCGTGATAGATTTACGCGACTGCTGGACTTGAACACCCAGAATATTAAATCGAGCAATCAAATCGGCTTTGTTTCCCTGGGTTTCAATGGACACTGGGCGTTTCGCGTTGACGGTCATGTGGAACATCGATGCAGCAAAACTTTCCAGAACGAATTGACGGGCGGTTGGAAGGCCCGGAAGAGAGTGTCGGTAAATCTCACAATTGCACATTCATGTCCAACAGAGTATTGCTCACGAGATTACGATCTGTCTAGACCGTCGTTTTGTCGCCTATGGCCCGGGTGTGGATCATCGTGTGGGAGGACGGTACACTCTCCCATAACCTTCCCTCCAACATCTCCACCGAGGTTGAAGATTACTGCCAATCGCAACACTCTCTCATAGAAAACTCGAATCAACCGAATTCCGGGCGACTGAATACTCCAAATACGAGACATCGACAAGACAACCAACCACAGAATAGTTCTTTGGCTCAGGGACAACATTTGACTACCAACCCGTCTCACGCCGTGAATCCATTAGCAACGCAGACTAATGTATCGAATACAACGCAATTATCCCCAGCACGGCAAACAACCAACAACCCACCGAAAGTCACGTCCATCCCTGCCCCAGCTCTGTCCGCACCACCTCCTGTGTCTCCCACAGGCACTGTACTACCAGTCCCTCCACCCCCTAGACTCGTGGCACCCACATCAACCGTTACGGTGCTATATTCCAACCAGCCACCGCCGCCATCGACTCAATCACCCAGTGCACCCTTCATCGTAAAGCCTGGACCTAAGCAAAGTAACTCGGGGAATGCGACACAACTGCCTTACACTCAGCAAACGACCACCAGCCTACTGAGTGTCATGCCTGTGCCAGTCGCAAACCTCCTTACACCGATGGTGGCAAATGCCACGCTAGACCGATCTGCATTAATCCACCAGCCAGCTACGAAGTCAGCACTCGCCCGACTCTCGAAGTCGATTCGCGTCTCCAAGGCACTATCTACCGTGAAGCCCGCTCGGGCTACTGTATTCGCCAGCGAACCTACATCGCAAATTCCACTGACAAGGTAAAGTCTGCGATTTGTTTAGAGACGTGTTCTTAAGATGATCGGACCGTTTAAAGAGTCAAAGCCGTTTCCACGGGAACCGAGATCTATGGCCGCCCAAAGAAACTATCGACCACACTAAGATTATTGGATTCTTCCGCTTGGCCAGACTCCGCAGAATATGAGAAAAGTGAGTGCCGCGCTCAGTTCAGTCGTAGAAAAGGTATTCAATTTCAACCTGGAGATAGTCGCGCGCCACTTCGAAAATGGTTGGAAGCATCAACATAAGGCAGTCCCGAACATCAAGAGAATATTTGTTGTGGGTCTCCCTGATAACCTGAATGAGACCTACGAAGAGTACAAGTGAGTGAAGTTCTTCTATCTTTGACATCGTCGAAAAGTCACCGCGATCCCACCGCGTAGTGATCTCTTGGAAAGACGGAACGGATGGGGGGGCGCAAATGAGCAACTGGTCTTTCATGGAACTCAGCGCATCTGTATCCTCGGCGAGGGAGACGAATACAGTACCTTGTGTGAACGGGAGAATTGTCGTCTATGCTGCATCCTACAGAGCTCGTTCTTGGTTTCCAAAGCGGGTTCCGCTGGACGTTCATTCAAAAGGTAAGGGGAAATCATCGGACCCGCATCGGTGAATAAATCATCTCTTGGCTGCAGGTTTGGAACTGGAATTTATACATCAAGCGTGTCATCAAAGTGTGTTCGAGGGTAATATTAGTAGGAATGCTAACGTTAATAATGAGTTTCCAAATAGGGCAGATGATTACGCGATTTCACCGGAAATATCACACAACAAAGCCATGATCGTTGCGAAGGTATCTCTTGGCAAGGTCAGCGTTCACTACAGGACTACCCAACATTTACGAGCGCCGCCGTCGGGATACGACTCAGTGAGTTGTTTTACACCTTAATCAGCTAAATTTATCCTCAACTGAGCAACAATTGCCTCGATGCTGCGAGGTTCTTGGAGATGTAGGGCTCGATCTCAATTACGACGAGCAGGTGTTGTACAAAAATGAAGCGGTTCGACCGGCGTATGTCGTCATCTATGCGCGGCCTGTAGTCAGTGGCGCTCCGACCTATAGAATGCCTCGTTCTGCCGCGCAAATCACCTTGTCCAACACGGCAGCAAAGGCGACGGCGGCAGCGGCAGCGGCAGCGGCAGCGGCGACGACCACGAGGACAACTACCATTTTTTCTTCCAACTCGCCCAGATGTACTATTATGTAGATGCGTTTAAATTACTGTTTTTTTTTTTCAGGCCGGGATGAACTGCCCTCTTTTAGCTGGTCAGCGCCGTCCACGTGATGTGGAGCTCCCGATCTGACCGCTGTCGACGAGGGGCCTTCCGTCCTGCTCTTTGGATCAAACTTGCCAGCCAAAATCGGGTCTGTTCCGTCCTACTTTGGATCCAACCTCTGTCCGTGTATTCAAGGGTCTTGTTTTGCCGCGGGGCCTCGAACTCATTTTGGGGGAGCTAATGCGATGTATCGTAGGTTTTTAGTGAATTAGGAGTCGATTTGAAGTACAACGAGCAGGTTCTATACAGAGACGAAGCGATCCGACCAGCGTACGTCGTTGGGGACGATCGCGCCTTTCCATAGGGCTCCCACGGCGAAGGCACCTCGCCCCGACCCGTCCTCTCTCTCTCGGAACTACGACCATGGCGACCTCGGATCCAAGTCTTTCACCTTGAGCGGCTGTGCATTAGCTAGATGCGTTGAAAAGAATATTAGTCATCAGGTTGAGCTTCGGTGTGACCAAATGACGTTTCTGTTCATGGCGGCTCCTCGCTCTAGACTTTTGGGGCAAGCCACCGAGAATTTGGTCAGAGGGTCACGTGACTGCTAAGGCTCCTCATGGGGGCGGCGAGAAATGCCGCAGCTGGTTGAGGACTCGGCCACTTTTCGGACATTGAGCTGCCATCAACAAGTCTTATGCATTTATATGGCGGTCCGTTGGCAGTAACGGAGAGTTGAACGTCCAATGGTAGATGGTGTTTGGGTCTCCGATCGGGGGGCGTCTCAGGGTGACGAATCACCCTTGGCTTTTGTCGGTTAACGGTTGCCAGTGGGGTAAAAGAACTCAGTGCCGTCTCGTCAGGTCCCGGGTTCAGAATTCGTTCTGCGATTGTCGGCAACTTTGAAAGGTCGACGACGACGTCCGCCCATTGCTCGCAACAGCGAATTACATGACCGCTGTCCTAGTCATGTCGATTTTGAGGGGAGGTAGGAGGCCGAGTTTAATGCACGTCCATTGGTGGATCTATCCTGGTTCGCTAGCCTCCTATTTATCGAGACGAAGGCCTGGAGCGTAAGCCGCCGGCGGTCTATTATGATGAAGAGGAAAAAGATAGAAGTCCATTCAGAAGACCACTAACTCGCCCGTATACGTTCGGGGTACCAGTCTTAGTGCTGACCAATGATTGTCTCGGATGGGAGATCCGTCCGCCGCTGACCGGGTGGCTTACACGGAGGCCATTGCATAAGTGATTGGTGGAATAGACATGCTTCCTCGATTGTTTGGCCGTCCGATTCAGGCAATGGCAGGGTCTCACGACACGGAGAACTGGGAACAAGGGCTCCGACTTGAAAGGGTTTCCATGCACGAGGCATCTATTTCGAGCAAAGCTTCATTCAGTGCAGCAATGTTCCAACCACCTGTCCTTTGAGGTCGTGGGACCGCATTTATAAGAGCTTTGATTGTCCGATCTCCCTTTTGTCTCCGGTAACTAGGCGTTGGGCTCCGCCCGTTTTGCGGCAGTACTACGACGTCGTGGCTCCATCGTGCCCGATCAGTCCCCAATCAGGAGAATCATCGCGATGTGTAAATTATCTGGGATCCATGATGTGCACAAGCTGATGAAAACTTCGATATGGTGATTGGAAAATTCAACCTACGTTCTATTCGGCAGCCGCCGCTCTGCGGGTGGCTTGATCAAGGCCGGAGATGCACGCGTTTGCTGACCAATCACGGTAACCTGCTCTTTTATGCTTACAAAAGGTTATTTGTTACCTGCCAACCTCGTGGAGCACCTCTGTTCTGAAGGTCCTGGCTCAGTCCGTGGCTTGGCAGAGGGCGAGAACGGCAATACGCTTCCAGTGGTTCAGAACACTGGGCGTAGCGCGCGTGTGGGAGAGAACGCATCGATATCGTGCTGGAGACGGCTCCGAAACTGAGGCATGTTACCGATATATATTGTCCCGATGCGATAATATACATACCCGAATGTTGCTGAGTAACTTTCTTTGTTTTTTCGAATTCGGATATGTCATGGCGTTTTCCACACGCATCCCGTGTGTGACTTTTGGAAATCGCAAATATTCCCTTGTGTACCGGAGGTTCACAATGTGGAACGAAAGGGCTCGTGATCAAAATCTAGATCTGATATTGACAACCTATATAGGTCACCAACACTATCACTCAGACTCAAGCCTTCCAGGGTAGGGATTCGAGCAAGGTCACACTTTGCAGGGTCGACTGCTGTAACACGATTTTGCCTCGAGGCCAGAATACGAGGAATAGTGAGTCCACATGTCAACAGTCGGGCTTTTTACTTAGGGTTAATTAAAACGAAATCCCGAACGTCTAGCGCCATTTCCTCCCATCCTCTTCCCGGTATCCCCCAATCCCACTTCGTCCATCGTACCCACTCATGAGCACGGAGAACAACTCTTCATCGGTGCCTTTGGCACCTCCCACCTCAGTCCCAGCCCCAACAATACCGTCTGCTGAAGCGGCGGGCGGGAGAGAAAATATGACCCAAGCTATATCACCTGCTTCATCTGGTGTCACCCCTCAGAATCGAACGGGCGCTTTCTCAGACCTGTCACAGAATATGTCCATGTCTTCCGCACCCTATGTTGCCGGTGATCGTCTCTCACAAGAAGTGGAGTTCGGACCTCCCCGTATTTCGCTACCCATCAAAAGCGCCAGAAGTCCGTCAGGCTTCGCCGTTCCTCAGGCACAAGACATCCAACATCAACCTAGAAACCTAATACTTTGTTTTGACGGAACAGCAAAGTACTTCAATTACGGAAATACAAATGTCATCAGACTGTTCGAGGCCCTTGATAAGATACGGACGGACAAGCAGCTCTGTTACTACCAGCCCGGAATAGGTTACGAGCGCTTATCACTCGTCTTCTACTCTTCGCTAAATGCCTTTCTCCAGGTACATATATCTCACCGACCAAATCGGTGGGGGGGATCCCCCGGCAATTCTCTAAGGCCATTGACATGGCTATCGCATGGTAACCAGTCCTATACCATTCGTCTGACTATGTAGCTGATGGGAGATCGTTGATTCCTCCAGGTATCTCAGCGACCACGTAAGTTAATAGAGCTGAAACTGGGCGTACCATGTTCTTAAGAATATCATTCTTAGATAATGGGCGGCTACCGCTTTCTCATGGATAATTACAACCACGGAGACAAGATTTGGCTGTTCGGCTTCAGCAGAGGAGCCTACACCGCACGTTGCTTAGCTGGGATGTTGAACCTCGTGAGTCTTCGTCCCTTCTTTTAGCTCCTAATACGGCAGGGTGCTGACCCCCACGCCAAGGTCGGTCTCCTCCCGAGAGGCAACGAAGAGCAAATTTCGTTCGCATATGCCCTGTACAAGGACAAGTCTAAGGATGGCGTCATAAAAGCATACGGATTCAAGAAAGCCTTCTCTCGTCATGTCTTTATTGAATTCATGGGCGTGTGGTACGTGTGCGATCGAATCAACAAAGATAAGACTGTGAGAACAAACAAGTTGATCGTCTTGGTTACAGGGACAGTGTCACTTCCGTTGGGCTTGCTGGAAGGACTTTGCCATACACCTCACACAACGAGATCGTCAAGACCTTCCGCCAAGCGTTTTCTCTTGATGAACGCCGTTCGAAGTTTCGACATAATCCCTGGGCCAAAGCCCCTCCACCAGGATCAGCTCCGACGGCCAGGCTAACTCCGAGGAACTGGTTTAACGCTCGTCGTCAAAACTCGACCGGGAGCGGACCGAGTCAGCAGCAACAAAATCAAGAACAACGCACCTTCGGGAACCGAGTCAGGCGGGTTTCAATCGCATTTCGTCACACAGTACGCTTCCGTCAGGAAACAGACCCCAGACATTATCGTGCCGATTGCGACGCGAGAGACAAAGAGGGTTGGGAATACCTCAGCCCCAACCCTTCTTGGGCAAACACGGACTGCAGGGAAGTGTGGTTCGCAGGAAGTCATAGCGGTATGTCGCTTTGATATCCCTGCACCTGACTTCAAGTGACACCAGGATTAAATCGCTTAATGCCGGTTCATAGACGTGGGTGGAGGACAAGTTAACACTTCAGACGATGACCACCAGAACAATTTAGCTAATCCGAGGTACGTCCCATGTCTGAATTCACAGAGCGAGACCTAATCCTAGTACCCTCTCAACTCAGTCTGCTTTGGATGGTACAACAGATCGACGCACTAGGAGCAGGAATATGCTGGGCGCCCGACGCTTTCGAGGACATTCCCACTTTGAGAGCATATTTCGACCAGAAGCGAGAATCGAACAGAGACACAGAGCCAGGGTTATCAGAAACGGTCATCAAAGAGCTTGAAAAGGATGTCAGCGGCAAAATCCACGACTCATTGGGACGGGTCACACCTTGGTGGGTTTTAGAGTTCGTTCCGGTGTGGAAACATTTCCTGGACGACAACAAGGTGCAATGGAAAGAGTTGTAGTAAGTGAAATCAAAAGAGAATTAGCCTCGTTTTCAACCTGCTCATCAATATTGACATCTGATTACTAGTTTCAATGGAGGCCGGGGACGCGAGATACGCCACCAGGAGCCTCTGTTTCATCGTTCGGTGGAGCTACGCCACAACAGAACCCAGTACAAACCAAGGACTAGATGGAATTCTACCGTGAAGCCCATTTACGTCGACTTCTGAACGAGAGGTTTCCGTTGACCTCGACATTATGAGGGCGCCTATGCCAGGACATGACATCCCTAATTCCGGCTTTGCCTTATGCCAGGATATGCAATGACTGCACTCCGCGTAGTTTAGTAATATGATGTGACGATTCGTGATGCTTGATTACGTCGAGCTGATTGGCTCCGCGGAACTCTCCAGATACGAGATACGGGGATGCATAGGTGAACCGGAGGGAGATCGCTCTGTTGGATTGATACGGGACCATCTTTGGGTTTTCTGCCCGGAAATGAGACTTCATTTAACAGTAATATCATATGTAGACCCGCTGATGTACGTTTCCATGACGTCGCCTCGCTCTAGACCTTTGGGGTAAGCCAACTGTCCTCTTTCAGCGGGTTCAGCGCCGTGCACGTGATGTGGAGCTCCCCAAGGTCAAAAGAATCTTTGTTGTGAACCTTCATAGTTATCTAATAGAATCTTATAATGGATACAAGTACGTGGAGTCGTTCTTCCGCGTGCGGCACCTGCTGAGCGTTCCACCCCATTTGTTGGAAATGCGAAATGGATGGTACGGCATGAACGAGCAACTGGTGTTCCACGGAACTATGCATGGCTGCTCCCTTGGAGAACAGGAATTGTACAATAAGTTGTGCGAGAAGGGGACTTGCCGTCTTTGTTGCATCTTGCGGACCTCTTTCCTTGTGTCTAAGGCAGGTTCCGCTGGGCGTACGTTCGAACGGTAAAGCAAAGTTGCCAGGCATCAAGACGTAGACTGATAGTTAAGCAATACCTATTTGCCGATTTGGGCCTGCGATCTATACTTCAAACTTTTCATCGAAGTGCGTCTCCTTTCGATCGATCCCTCAAGGCCGACCCCTGACAGTGGCCACTCAAAATAGGGCAGATGACTACGCAAAAGAACAACTGTATACAGGAAACAGATTTAAAGTCACGATTTTTTCCAAATTAGCTCGAGGCAAAAGCAGCATTCACCCCACAACTGCCGAAACCTTGACAAAGCCGCCGTGGGGGTACGACTCGGTGAGTTGTGTCGGACCTCAACGACTTGGATCCACCTCTGGCTAACTTGTTGTAACCTACGTTCGTCGGGAAGTGGGATCGGGTCTCAATTACGACGAGCAGGTGGTGGACAAAAATGAAGCCATTCGACCAGCGTACGTCGTCATCTATGAGCCCCCCATTCCTGTGCCTCCTCGCCCCGCCCAACAACCCACTTGGTTCAACAAAGGCATGATAATGATGACAGGTTCTTCCAACTCGAGCGGCTGTACTATTATGTAGATCCAATGTTGAACTCGATCTCCTGGTGACGCCCCTGGCTCCATGCCTTTTGGTGTCTTTAATCTCAACCCCACTGGCAGGGCCTGGGAGGGCAGGTAAAGAGAGCTGGGTCGCGTTCATGAGCCACCCAGCGGCGACGAGTGCACCTCAGCCAGCAATCACGTGGGTGTCTCCCAATAAGGTCATCGAATGGCCCTCCCTCCATCTAGGAGGAAAACACGCGTTTTCCACCCCTCGGCCCTCAAAACCCGGTCTTGATCTGGATCAAGGTATCGAACCCCAGCTTTTTATCGGGCACTCACTTTCTTTTCGTTCGCGGATGCCAGCACCTAAAACACATTACCGAATAGCGCTTGGAGAACACAACGGCGAGCATTCATGGATAATGCACTCGGCCAAAGGGATTAAATGGTACGTATGGCTGCTTTGAGTGGTGCGCTTGGTCAGCAGCGCTTATCGAACAACGTCGACGATAGGCATAATATCCCCAAGGCGCTGTCAAAACTGCTGAAAAATCTCAACGTGAATGATATCCTGGACTTTGAATTGGGCTCCGATGGGAAGTGGTTTGTTAGGTATTGCCAGAAGGGTGAAGAAAAGCAACGTGAGCGTGATAACACCTTACCATATCCAAATTTGCGATGAATCGATATTTACCCATGCCTAGAGCTCTCGTCTTATCTGTGGATGGACTTGGGCCGTGGAAATAGCACGAATATCGACAGACTTACGCTAGGCCCTGACGCTGAGCACTGGGGGGTTCATCGAGCCGCCGACAGTTCCTTAGAACGCTTCTCTTCCGTCGACAATCCTGACAAATTCACACAAGTGTTCAACTCGAAAATACAGAAGATTCAGTCCAACAGTCAAATTTGGTTTGTCTCGTTAGGGTTTAACGGGAGCTGGGCGTTTAGCGTCAACGGGTTCGTGCAACATCAGTGTGGCAAACCTTTCCATGCCGAATTGGCGGGTGGTTGGATGGTTCAGAAGCGAGTCTCGGTGCGTCTTGTGTACCCAACTCTCTCTCTCTATATCTAATTACTCAATGGGCTGTGGTAACCTAGAACATTGTTCTGTCGCCGATGGCTTCCGTGTGGATCATCGTCTGGGACGATGGTACGCTGTCGCATAACCTTCCTTCCAACATCGCCACCCAAGTCGACGAGTACTGCCAAATACAGCACTCCCTCAAATTGGGCTCGAACCAGCAGAACCCTGCAGGGCGTCGGCCGCAGCAGACGGGCACTCCCCAAAATAGCCAACCCGGGACTGGTGCCTCAGCCCAGAAACAGCAGTCATCGACCAGCTCAGCGAACACAGCGAGTAATGGATCTGCAAATAGTAATGCGGGAGGTACGGTGAAACTGTCTTGGGTACAGATATTGAAAGGGAACAAAACCCGAATGAATGCGGCGGCCTCTACCTCTGTTGCAGCCCCCCCAGTCACCGCTTCCACCTCTACCGCACTCCTTCCCGCATCTACATCAAGCCAGCCTATTTTCGAGGGGCCAGCACCTACCTCACTCCCGGCAGCGGCTCCGGCACCTCAGGCACCATCCACTGTCAAGGCGGTTCCGGCGGCGAAGCTCTCAACTAAAGCCAAATCGCGAAAGTCGAAAGCACGGGAAAAGGCGGACCTCGCGGAGTTCGCGGACCTCTCCTTAGAGCCGAGTCTCGGATGGGGTGATATAAGCTCGATATTCCAAGGGGTTTCAGCAGAGCCTGAGCTCTACGTACTTCCGAAGAAGCTGTCGACCACACTTCGATTACTGGACCCTTTCGTCTGGCCAGACTCGGTAGAATATGAGAAAGGTGAGTGCCATGCCTAGACCGCTTGTTAAGCAAAAGGTGTCTTAACTTGATTCCTCGAGTCAGTTACTCGTCTTTTTGAGGATGGGTGGAAGCATCAGCACAAGCGCCGCCCGAAGATCAAAAGGATACTTGCTGTCGGTCTGCCGGATCACCTCAAGGAGACTTACGAGGCGTACAAGCGAGTAAAGGTCACTCTTCCTTCGAGCGAAGGCGTCTAACGTAGTCTACCCAAAATGTTGAAAAAAATCTTAGAGACCTGCTGGAAACGCAAAATGGGCCGAGTGGCGTAAATGAGCGATTTTTGTTCCATGGCACGGCGCGGAACTGCTCTCTTGGCGATGCAGGATTGTACGTTGTTGCCCCATGCGAAAAGTCGATTTGCAGCCTGTGCTGCATTTTGCGTACGTCTTTTCTGGTTTCAAAAGCTGGTTCCTCCGGGCGTCCGTTCAAGAGGTGAGGCGCGAGGCGCAGGGCCGTCGAGGTCGCACAGGGGTACCAGAACGCTGACTACGTCCGATTTGCCTATAGATTTGGGGATGGTATCTACACCTCAAGCGTATCATCAAAGCATGTCTGGTATCCATCTGGAAAGGAGGTTTAACCTTCTGACAGTGGTCTTCCACAATAGGGCGGATGATTACGCGAGTGCACATTGGCCGTCAGCTCATAAAGTCATGATCGTCGCCAAAGCCGCTCTAGGAAAGAGCAGCATCCAATACAGAAATTCCCAACACTTGACAACGCCGCCGCAGGGATATGACTCGGTGAGCGGGGTTCGGACCTTACACAGCCCTGAATTCATCTCTGAGATAACACGACGTATCCTAGGTTTTCGGGGAAGTAGGAGTCGATTTGAATTATGACGAGCAAGTTCTGTACAAAAATGAAGCGATCCGACCAGCGTACATCGTTGTGTACAACCGGCCCCCTCGGCCCCCTCCATAGTGCTCCCATCCCATCGCAAAGGCACCTCGTCCCGCCCTCCCCTCTCGAAGGCCCATCTCCGATTATTTCACCTCGAGCTAGCTGTTCAATAGGGTAGATCCGTTGAGAAGAATATTAGTCGTCAAAGTTGAGCTTCAGTGTGACCAAAATGACGTTTCTGTTCATGGCGGCTCCTCGCTCTAGACCTTTTGGGGCAAGCCACCGAGAAAGGTCAGCTGCGCGCTTTCGATCGCCGCTTTGGTCGGAGAGTCACGTGACTGCAGAGGATTTTCATGGGGCGGCAAGAAACGCCGCAGCCGGTCGAACGGGCTCGGCTACTCTTCGGACATTGAGCTGTCATCAACGAGTCTCATGCATTGGTATGGCGTTCCGCTGGCATTGACGGAGAATTGAAGGTCAGACGGTAATTGTGTTTTGGGTCTCCGATCGGAGGGGGGGGGCGTCTCAGGGTGACGTCACCCTTGACTTTTTCGGTTGGGGTAAAAGAACCCAGCGCCGCCTCGAGTCAGGTCCCAGGTTCAGAACTCTTTTTCTGCGATTGTCGGCAACTTTGAAAGCTTAATGACGCTGTCCGCTCATCGCTCAACAACAGCGAATGATATGGCTGCTCTCCTAGTCATGTCAATTTTGAGAGGGGGTAAGGAGACCGAGCTTAATGCACGTTCAATGGCGGATCTATCCCTGGTTCGCTGGCCTCCTATCTATCGAGGCAGAGGCCTGTAGCGTAAGCCGCCGGAGGTCAATTGAGATTAGCAAGGACGAGATAGAAGGCCGATTAGAAGGCCTGTTGCTCGCCCGTACACGTTCGGGGTACCCGTCTTAGCGCTGGCCAATGCTTGTTCGGGATGGGAGATCCGTGCGTCGTCGACGGGGTGGGTGAACGCGGAGGCCGCTTGATAAGTCGAGTGTGCAAGTGGCTCCATGCTGGGTGCTATTTGCAGATCGTTCTATTGCGTGTGGCGAACGTGACGGTATGGTGTACGTGGTTCGGAGGGGTGGAGTGGGATCTACTGAAGCGTTTGGTATCCGAAGTGGGAAACTCACGTGCGATGAAAGGGTGCAGACTAAATCCCAACGGTTTCGCTTCTCTCCCCAATCCATTCCACTCACTTCATACACCCCACCCTCATCGTACCACATTCATCTCATCCTCCCATTTACTTTATACCCACTCTCATCACCATCACTTCACCACCTCCTCCCTCCTCTCTCACCCCGAGTCGTCGACAGCACAGGCTACTCCAACGGCTATGAACTACGTCCGAGGCGCATTCTCAGCAGTCACTTCATACTACACCAGCCTCCCGCCAATCAATGCATCAACCCTCACAGGTGCAATCGACGTTATAGTCGTCGAGCGAATCAACGAAACCACGGGCGAGCGGGAGCTTGCGTGCTCTCCCTTCCATGTGCGACTCGGCAAATGGCAGGTCCTCCGTCCAGGCGAAAAGGCCGTCAGCGTCCTCGTCAACGGCAAACCCATACCGTACTCAATGAAGATCGGAGACGCAGGAGAGGCCTTCTTCGTCTTTGAGACCGAGGAGGATGTTCCGGAGGAGCTCATGACGAGTCCCATATTGGGTCCCACCGAGGTCAGTCTCCGCAGGACCCGGTCCAGTTTGCAATTCACCCAGCCCATAGTGCGCACCCAATACGCACCCATGACCTGGTCTTGATCCGCATTACGGGACGCTACTGACTGCGAATTGCGTTCTCCTAGGTGCCTAGCGGCGAAAAGGAGAGCAGCGGTGAGGCTCAGCGCCAACACGCGACCGCAGGACGCTTTGGAGCCCATGACACGGAAGCCAGTTCCGACGAAGACAAGAACGCTAATGCATCATCTTCCCGCTCAAAGGTTAGTATCATTTCCGGTCCGAACCGTATGCTTCCCAGTCGTTTTCGAAGCGCTAACGGTCATTTAACCGAATTTTCTTCCGCTCTGCAAAAACAGGGGGCTATGAACGAACCCACTTTTCTCGACCTAGACAGCATCTCACCACCGAGTCCCACTTCCACAACGGGGAGGACGACACCTGCAACTCCTTTATCACCCAATACCGCAAACTTTGATGCTCAATCATCTTCCGCTCCACCGCCACCACCTCCTGCAGCGCAAGTAGGACCGGATCATGCTGAAGACGCCGACTCCTCCTCCACCGCCCCCTCGACATCCTCCTTAAGCAGAGCCAAGACCATATTAACCGCCGCACCCAAGCTCGCCAAATCCGTCATCACCAATGCACCCAACACCGCCGTCGACCAGGTGAAGAAAGCGCGAGACCACCTGCGCGACGTTAAGGTGGGGCTGTCGCCAAGCAACCGGGCAGATGAAGAGTCGAAGGAAGCTGCGGCCGCGTTGGACGAGGAGGCCGCGCAGCCGCCGGAGGTCGTGTATGGGAAGGACGTGGCGATGGATATGGCGGGGTATCATAATGCGGAGGCTGCAGGGGAGGAATCTGACGAGGCTGGCAAAGTGACGCCGGAAGCTGGGGAGTCGTCGAGGCCGTTCCCTTCGTCGTCGTCTTCACCACCATCGACCTCGCATTTGCCGTTACCAGAGGGCCAGCAGCACTCGTACGTGCGAGGAGGATCGGCTCCACCGGATGTGCAAGTGACGATACCAGGAGCCGGGGAGTTGTCGACTTCGCCGCCGGACTATACTTGGGAGTGGGGAGCGTTCCCGACCAGATCACCTGCTAGACCGACGTTTAAGCCGCTCGTGAGAGACGATGCGGGCATGCCTGTGGGACCTAGTCACTTGGGGCAGTCGGTTACAAGCGCGGAGGACGTCGAGGGTGATTCAGCTCGCCTCAAACCTTCGTCATCCACGCCTGAAGACGAGTCTTCCTCAACCTTTGGTAAAGGCGGACAGCTCTTCCCCGACGACGCGGAGAGGGATCTGTTCTGGGTCAGCATCGAAGCGAAGAGGTTCTCCTTCCAGCTGAGCTTATGCGACAACGACGAGGGAAGGAGGAGGCGGTTCGACGACTTGGAGAGCGCGCGGTGGTTCGACGACGAGAAGGTCGAGTACGCGCGGTTGCTGGCCGATCCGGACGTCGCTGCGAGCGAGCAACTCGTGATGAAGTGGGGGGATAGGTGCGTGA
>WSUI01000396.1:17292-29572 GCA_019633595.1 Tulasnella sp. UAMH 9824
GGAATAGTAAATACAAGGAGAGCCGGAAAGAGAGCGTAGACGACTAGGCGCGCTTATTCCTCATCGCTGAAGACCTCCTCACCCCTCTTGCGGCGGGCCATGCGGTCCTTCTTGGCCTTGCGAGCCTCAGCAGCAGTGAGCTTCTTCTTCTTGCTCTTGTCGATCTTGTTGCCCATGGCGTCGTATTCGTCGTTGTCGTCGCCGCCCTTCTTGTCGATGCGAGCTCCAGAGCCTTGGCCCTCGACCCAGTTGTGGCCGGAAGCCTCGAGAGAGCCGTCGCGCATGGCCCAGACTTCCCTGCAGAGGGACTCGGAGAAGTCGCGGGAGTGGGTGATGACGAGGACACCGCCTTCGAACTCCTTGAGAGCCTCGATGAGGGCAGCGAGGGACTCACGGTCGAGGTAGTTGGTGGGTTCGTCGAGCATGAGGACGTGCGGGCGGCGCCAGGTGGCGGCACCGAGGACGATCTTGACCTTTTGACCGCCAGAGAGACCGCGCATGGTGTTGTGCGAGACGAACTCGGGCTCGAGGCCAAAGTCGGCGAAGTGCTTCTCGATCTCCTTGCGGACGAGAGGGCGGAGCATGCCAAGGCGCTGAGCCTCGCGGGTGTCGATCTCGATGACCTTCTTCTCGAAGCCGCGCTTGATGAGCTCGTCACGGGGCATCCACTGGTTGTCGGCGGAGCTGAGGCCCTTGAATGAGATCTCGTACTCGTACGACTGCTTGAGCTTCTTCCTGTTGACGATCTCCTCGATCTGGCGCTTGACGCCCTCGACGACGACGATGGCGCCTTCCTTCATCTTCTTCTCGTCCTCAGCGGTGACGACGCGAGTGGCCTTCATCATCTCCTCGATGTCCTCACCGGTCTGGTAACGCCAGAGCATGTACTCGAGGGGAGTCTTGTCGAGGTGCTGGTCGATGTGGTGGAAAGCGTGCTGGGCGACGTAGCCGATGACCAAGTTGGGGTGCTTCCAGACCTCACCGCCCTTGTTGGGCTCCATGTCGCCGATCAAGAGCTTGACGAGGGTGGACTTGCCGGAACCGTTGGGACCCAAGATGGCGACGCGGGAGGAGAGCGAGACTTGGAGGGTGATGTCGAAGAGCTGCTGGACGGGCTGAGTGGGGTACTGGAACCCGACCTTGCGCATCTTGATCAAAGCCTTCTCCTTGGTCTTGACACCATCGAGGAACGGTGGCTCGGGGAAGCGGAACTTGTAGTCGCTAGCGGCCTCGAGGGTGTAGTACGACTTGGCCTCGGGGACGGCCTTGACGAAGGCCTCGAGGTTGCCGGGGTAGCGCTTGATCTTGAAGCGGTTGAGGTGGAGGACGTCGGTGATGACGTTATTGAGGAAGCTCGAATCGTGCGAGACGATGATGGAGGTGCAGGTCTTGAGGCTGGTGAGGTACTGCTCCAACCAAGCGACGTTGACGACGTCCAAGTGGTTGGTGGGTTCGTCGAGAAGGAGGATGTCGGCGCGGAACAAGATGGCGCGGGCGAGAGCCAACTTCATCTTCCAACCACCGGAGAGGGAGCCGATGGCGTGCTGCTGACGAACGTCGGTGAAGCCGACGGAGACGAGGGTGCTGATGACCTCCTCACGGGTAGCCTCAACGCGCTTGTCGTTGATGATGAAGTCGAGGACGGTAGTGGACTCCTCGGAGCCGTCAATGTCGTGCTCGACGTAGAAGGTGCGGACCTGCTCGGGCGAGGGGAAGCCTTCGACCTGGCCGTTGGTGATGGCGCGCATGAGGGTGGACTTGCCGGTACCGTTGCGACCGCAGAGGCCGTAACGGTGGCCACGCTTGAGACGGAGGGTAGCGGTGTTCAAGAGGATCTTGGCACCGTAAGCGAGGGAGAACTGGCAGTTGCACAGATCCTCACCGAGCTCCTCATCAGGGAGAACTTCATCGTCGTCGTCGTCGTCGCTGGCGCACTTGAGCACGAGGTCGCGAGCGACGGTCTGGGCAGCGGGAGTGGCAGCGACGAAGGCGAGGTAAGGAGAGAGAGTCTTCTCCCAGTCGGCAACTTCGAAGTTGCGGCTGGCGACGAGGGCAGCAGCGAGCTCGGAGGCGTAGACGACAACGGGGTCGACAGCAGCGGGAGCGGGGTTAGCACCAGCCTTGGTGTAGACACCAACGGTGAGCTTAGCGATAGCAGCGGCGTCGGCAAGCTTGAGCGGGGGGAGATTGGAGCCGTCGCCCTCGGGGATCTTGGAGACCTCGCGGAGGGTCTTGATGGCGCGCTGAGTAACAGTGCGGGCCTCGGGATCGGCCATGCCCTCCTCCATCTTGATGAGACCGGGGAGGAGCTTGGGGATGAAGGGCCTGACGGTGAACTCGTTGTCGACGAGCTTGGACATGTTGTCGACGATGACGGCAACCTTGCGACGGGTGGCGGTGGCCTTCTCGTTGAGACCACGAGAGAGGAGGGGCACCATGAGGGACAGAGTGGGGGCGTCGACCTCGGAGACGAAGGTGGTGGCCGAGAGGAGCATGATGGTGTTGGGCACCTCCTCGACGGGGTTGAGCAGAGCCTTGATCAGCGCAGGGATGAACTTCGCAACGTCTAAAAGTCAAATAAGCGGGGGACGCGCCGGGCCGAAAAGAAGTCAGCTTCGGGTTCGGTCCGTGAGTGCACCGCAAGAGGCAATTGAGCTCACCTTTGTTGGAGACGAGGGAAGTCGTCTTGGTAAGAGACTCCTTAGCGGCCTTCTTGACCTCAGCCTTGGTGTCCCAGACGGCCTCGGAGAGGACGGGGATGATGTCGGGAGTAAGCTTAGCGACCTGGGCGGGAGCCTTGGCGACGAGGTTGTCGAGGATCTCGAGGCATCCGATCTTGACCTGGTACTTGCCGTTCTCCTTGATCTGCTTGAGGAGAATGGGCATGAGGGTGGCGGTGGCCCAAGGAGACATGTGAGAGGTGAGGTCCTTGACCGCCTTGATGGCAGCCTTGGCCACAGCGGGCATCTTGTCGGCGAAGGTCTCGAGGAGGGTGGACATGACGCCCTTCTCGGTCGAGTTCACGACGATGGGTTCAATAGCGGTGGGGCATTTGGTGGCGAAGGTGGAGATGGCCTTGGCGGCACCCTCCCGCGAGGCGGGAGATTTTTTGTCGTTGAGAGCCTTTACGGCGGCGGTAGCGAAATCGGCATCGATGAAAGCGGCGGGGCCGTTCTTCTGGGCGAGAGCAGCGAGGTCAGTGGCAGCGGATTCGCGAGCCTTTTTGTCAGAGGCGAAAAGAGCCTGAGTATTAAAAGCGGGAGCGGCGGGAGTAGCTGGTTCAACAGCGGGCTTGATTGGGGCTGGGATGGTGGTGGTGGCAGGTGCAGTTGCAGAGATAGCAGAGGGAGCCATTGCAGAAGATCTGGAGGGAAGAGAGAGTCAGCAAAAGCACACGGAAACGCTACAGCGAGGGGCTGCATACCTATAAGTAGTCTATAAGCAAGATGCAGGTATGGAAATCTATGCGGAGTCCGGTATGGATATGCGATGAACGTCTAACAGAGCGAAGAGACAGAGAAGAGATGTCTAAAAGGTGATTCCCTGGGGCTACAAGCAGGAGAGGGAGAGTAAGAGGGGAGGGAGGCGAAGGGGAGAGTTGGTGGATGGGGACAAAGGTTGAGGGGCTCAGTCTTATAGCCTACTTCAAAATTTCAGACGCAAACAGGGGCAAACCTGAAAAACTTGCCAGCGACGGTTGGGCGGCACAGATCGAGTAAACGGTTACATTCCGGGGGAAATGATTATTCGAATTTCGGTGTGGAGACGGGTATGCCACTGAGCGATGGGACGTGTGTTTGTTTGGGTTGTCCCTAATTGGCTTGCACACACACGTATGTATCACACAAAAAAAGTAAACCGACGCATGGGATTGGTTCCGGCGCAACGGAACCGCCGCCCCTCAGAACACACGTTGTACCTATTGATCTCCCTCCTGCGCTTTCGAGAAAGAAACGGGCGTAAAAGCCTGCACAGAAAAAAAGATCATCAGTCAAAAACATCTCCACAGCCCACGATTAGATAAATCACTCACGTATCCGCCAGCCTCGTAGTGCTTGCCGTTCGCCTCCACCCTGACAACAAACAAGGGTCAGCAAGGAAATTTTTACTCCAGCCAGCGACCGGAAAGACACTCCGGAGGGCTACATACCAGTGCAACCGAAGAGCGTGCAAGAACGCAGAAAGCCCCTGGAAACACGTGCAACAAGAAAAAAAAAAGGTTTGAAGCGCTGTCAGCATTCGGAAACAGAACATTTCTTCAACCGGGGCTTCCCCATTCGACGACCCCGCATTTCCGCGCCCACCCCCTTCCCCGAGGCCGCGTTCTCCGCGCAGCCTCCCAACGGAACGCGGGGAAAAAACGGAGGCGAGATACGATACGAAGGCGAACAAGAAAATCCCCGGAGCTTAAACAACTCACCTCCATCACACACAGAATGAACACCGTCAGTTGGAACCACATCAAGAACATGAACATCAGGAAAAACACAGCCCCAACGCCTCCGGGAGTGAATCCAGACTCGATCGTCATCGTGTACAGCACCTCGGACAGCTGCGCATGCGCCAACGACAGCGCCCACAGTCGAAGGTAACTCGCCGTGTTCGAGATGCAACCCAGGCAGAACTCGATGGTATGGATGACCTGATGGATGACAACTTCGCCCATCTCGAAACCCTAAATCGATAATTTTTTCCAAGTTGAGAAAAATTGTCGAGTGCGGGGGAAAAACAGACGTGTGTTAGCGTCCCACAAAATTTCACAGAAGCGCCGAGACAAATGCGCATGTCCCCCTGCAATGCCGCCAAAAAGGGGAAAAACTCACATGTTCCTCTTCTTCACCGGCAGCATCAACCGGACCTGCTCCGATACCACCACGTCCATTAGTGTTTCCTTCCTCCTCGGCTTCATCGATGCTGCTTCGTCGTCCATCTTCCTCATGATCATTAGCGGATACTCCGACGTAACCAGCGGCCGACGTCTTCTGGTGCTCACGCCACTCCAAGTACGGCTTGGTGCAGAGCATCCACGGAACGCAAATCCCGGCAAGCCCCAACAGGAACATCTGCACTCCACTTTGGCCTGCATACATCGGGTCTTCGACAGTTCCGGGTGAGAGGAACATGTAGATTAACATGTTCAGGAGGGACGGAGGGTTCCCAGCCCCAGGCGCTGACCAGTCGGTGCACCACTTCTTGATAATCATCACCACCAAGTAACCGAAGATCGACTCGAGGAAGACCAGCTGAGGGATGAACTCGGCCCAGATGCTCGAAATACGCTTGAAGTGAAGGTGGTTGGGAACTTGCAGGCAGCAGGCAAACGTCATCTGAAAATCGAGGACGTATTGAGATCCCTCCCCCTCATCTACCCCAGAATAGGGACGAAGGACAACTTACGTGAATAACACCTAGAATGATCGACAATTTCATTTTGTACGAGTTGGTGAAAACCAGGGCGTTCTCCGATCCATGCCATGCGGGGTCGAGGCCGAAGGGATATGTGTGGCCGGTAGCCGTGGCCGTAAGAGTTCCATTACCCTCGTGAGGCCATTCCCAGCCAGAGTGCCAGATGTGCATAGACTTGGAGAAGATATCGTTATAGATCAACCCAGTGAACATGGAGAACATGCCCATAAGAAGGATGATGTAGCGACCGCTGTTTAACCCCGGAGTTCTCGTCAGAACGCCGAATTCGATGTCTGAGACCCCGGTCTACTCACTAGAAGAACGTTCCAAGCATCTCTCCGATGTCAACCTTTGCGATCTTCTTCTCGAAGAAGATCATAGCGGCCGCGGTCAAGGTGACGAGGAATCCGTGACCCAAATCACCGAACATGACGGCAAACAAGAAGGGGAAGGTCACGACCGCGAACAAGCCAGGATTGACTTCCTGATAAGTGGCGATACCATAACTATCGATGATCGTTTGGAAACCTTCGGTGAACTTGTTGACACGGTGGAAGGTTGGGGGTTTCTTTGCCGTGTGAAGCTCCTGCAAGATCGGTGGGACGCTTGTCTGGGCAATTTCCTGTTGCGGGGAAGGTTTCGAGTAAGAAGGGTGTTTCGAGTATCTCGAGATAAAACACTAACAGTAGCGTGGCGCAAGGCCAAAACGATCCTAGGCACATCGCGAGTCGGGACCCAGCCCTCCGCGATCAACGTCTTGCGCCTCGCGTCGTAGTTGAACAAGTTAAGGGTCTCGTAGATCAGCTTCTCCCTCATAACAGCATCCTTCCAGCTCTCCAACGAGTCGGCGATCTTGGTCAACTCGGCCTTCCTCGTCGCCTCGGTGTTGTACAATACATGTCCGATGTCCTCCAACCGGGCGTTGACCTCTCGCAACGCGTCGTTGCGCTTGTCCGCGTTGGCGTCGATGGGGTACAAAGTGGCACCCATGGATTCAGCGACCTTGCGGATCTTGGCGAGGAGCTGCTCGCCGTGGGCGAAGATGATGAAAACGTTCTTGCGGACTTCGGCTCCGGTGGTAGGGTCGATGAAAACTTGGTCGATGTCGGTGTGGTTCATGTAAAGATTGCCGCGCAAGACACGCCAGAGGACTCGCTCAAAGGTGGGAACACGAGCGCGGTCGATGGTACCGGCGACGAACCTGAATGGGAAGAGCGAGCGACGTCAGTACCGTATAGGAGGTTGCAGCGCAGCAACATCGGGGAAAAAGCCGTACTCGAGGTCGAACTGGACGGTTCCCTCTCTCGCATGCGTCTGACTCTCTGCATCTCCAGCGAGAAGGGGTTGAGTGCCGTCGTCATACGAAGTGCGGATCTCCTGTTCCCTGCCTCCAGCCTGCGTGTCGGGTGTGCCAAAACATCAGTAAAACCTACGGCCGCAGTCCGCATTACAACTCTTGCGCCAAGAAACCCACCCTATCGAAGAAAACGGCAGTCTCCCTAAGAACGTGCCTCGCCTCTTGGAGTTCTCGAGTTCGAGTGCTGAGGGTGGTGTAGCTTTCGTTCATCTGAATCAGGCGGGCTTCGTGCTCGTTCAGCTTGACCTCCAACTCGTCTCGCATTTGCGCTACGCGAGGACCGACGAGGAGCATCGGAGCCGATTCGTCGAGGGGCCGAGTGGGGACGCCTTCTTTCTCGACTTGGCCGCTGAAGAAGCGGACTCTGCGGGCCATCTCGTCGATGCGCCGAATCTCACCGACGAACGAGCGTTGGAACGGATTGACGTCTGGGTTGAGCTAATGAATGCAAGTTAACACCTTTAGCGAATAAATTTTGTCCCGTGCATCCATACATCTTTGAACTGGACGTTGCCAAGTTCCGCTAGTTCTGCGATGGTGTCATGGGCAACTTCAGTTGGGATGAAGAGCTGCACCAAGCTCATCTCTTCCGAGCCTGTATGAAAAGCACATAAATACATATCATCAGACCGTAGCTCATGCTGTCCCCTTGAGAAAATAACGTACGGAAGAGACTTGGATATGAAGTCATGGTGGGCAGCCCAAAGTTAAGGAGTGAAATGGGAAAGGCTGCGTCGATGGTTGTAATGCCAACACCTCAGATGTCCGTGTAAACGCCGAAGAGCCTCAGGCGGCTGCGTCACGCTTCCTTTCCTTCACTTCCGACCATCCACTCGCCAAATGACACCAAGAGCGGGTCTCCTCTTACTATCGCTAGTCTTACCATTCTCAGTACACGGATTCGTCTGGCCTTTCTCCAAGAAGCGGTTCACCTCAAATGGATTCATAGGAGCTGGGCCATTGGGACTCCAAGATGTGGATGGCCGAGTTGCGGCTTTCGGTGACTTCGGAGGCGACCAGTTGTCAGTGTTGAATCCTGCACGAATTGCTCAAGCATAGGGGCGAGGCTGACATGCCCTCGAACTGTAGTCTTGATGTGGTGACCTTGAGCGAAGATCAACGCACTTTAACCCTGTACAACTGGGACCACGGTGAGGAGTGTTCATCCTCTGCATCAGGCGCTATTCCTTAGAACACTATCCGCAGATCAATTCCGCTTTACGCAGAGCACTTCGATAAGCGTCCCAACTAAGGTGTTGAACGTCATTCCGGGCGACTTTACTCATGATGGGAAGCTTGACCTCTTGGTCATGTCGCAAGCCTCCGACACGCCGTCGCAGATGGACATCGGTTTATATGTAGGCATCAGTGGAGGACTAAGTACGTCGTATTGCATCTCAAATTTGAGCTGTTTAGCTGATATTCTCTGCGCCGCAGCAACCCGCCCGATAACGGTGCCTCGCTCCACCCTTGCTCAGCCGATACCGATAGACACAAACGGAGACATGAAGATCGACCTACTAGGTCTTTCACCATCAACTTCGACTCAATCATATCTCAGGGTATGGCAGAACACTTGGGACCCAAAAAGTCCCGGGAACTCGACGCTGTTCAATTTGGTCAATCCGACATTCACCGGAAATGATCCATGCGAGCTCGCGGATTCCCATAGCAGTGCCGTATTGGATTTTGATGGAGATTGCCTGGCTGGTTGGTATCGCCCTTTTCTCTCAAAGAGCTTTGTCGCTCATCAATTTTCGATGTAGACCTCTTCATGGTGTGCAAGTCCCCCCAGCCGGATCGCCTGTCATATCAAATCTGGCTAAACGATAAGAGTGGCTCTTTCCGATACTCCCAAGGAGGGCTTCTGCCGCAAGGGGCGGGACCGATAACTTTTGCCGACTTGGGTGAGCCTCGACGTTAACCCAATTACACAAAGTGACCAACCTCCAATCGTTGGTAGATCGCGACGGGACCATCGACGTGATTTTCCCAACTTGCACCTCTGTATCGAGCACTACCGGCGTCGGGACCGATTGCTACATCAATATCGTCTACAACAAGCAAAAACCCCTTTGCTCAAATGCTGCAACTGCCGCTCTGTCCAACCGGAACTGTCGACTCCCCGAAAACCTTTGCTCCGCTGACCCATCCTTCACTTTCGACTTTACTGATTCCGCAGACAATGATGTGAGTGTTTTCGAGTCCCCCCCCCCACTCTCACCAAACGGACTAAACCTCCGCATAACATGGTTTCAGGGCTATGTGCGTTTCCCTCTCTCAAACCTTATGCAAAACTTCGACACAGACCGGATAGGCCTTCTACTCTACGACACTACCTACAACCCGCCTCTACCTCTCGGCATCAAAATCGGAGATTCCGACTTAGACGGCTTCCCAGACATTCTCCCTATTATTGCTCATAATGGCAATGTCTATGGCATCTCGACGACTCCCTGGCTACTCCATTCCGTTCCATGCAATGACGCCGTCAGGAAGCGGCTTGGCAAGTGTCCACAAGGCAGACGTTACTTCGAGCCGGTGACTAAGAGCGTAGGGCCATTGGAAGACATTACGGACGCTAGGAGTGTTGCATTTTTAGACATGGATGAAGATGTGCGTCAGATGTTGGTTCAATGTCTATGCGCGTACTGAAGTAGCACCTCCAATAGGGTACGCTCGATATCCTCGTCCAACGAACGGGGAAGCAGATCAACCAGAAGATCACGTTCATTCAAAATAACTTCTTCCACGACGCGTTCTTCTTGAAAGCAATTGGTTCGCATCAAACTTTTCCTGCTTCAATCTCCAGCGTAGCTTATGTTTCTCCCCATAGTACTCAACGGGGCGTGCAATGGCCTTTGCACTCCCTACAACTCGAGCGAACCTCGATATCATGTACGTGATTTCGGGGCTCTCCCGCCTTCTTAATATGCTTACCCTCTACGCAGCCATTTGGTGTCAGCTACTCAGGAGCTACCTACAAATACACGGTCATTGACACTACTGGCCGGCGCACTGCTGCACAAGGTATGCGAGTGCGGTAGAACCCCACAGGAAGTCACATAGAGCTAACCCGCCACTGTTTAGTTGCTCAACTCCCCCAAACATCGTACCACTCGTTACAGACGCCATATTCCTTCTTCGGTTTGGGCCGAACCAATAATTACATCGAAAACCTCTTTGTAGGGAGCACAAAACATTCTGCCGAACACTTCATCAATATGGAAGGCGTGATTCCAAACTCAAGAGTGGTGATCATGCCTCCAGCAGCTGATGACAGCTCTTGGAAGCGAGAGTTATACCTTCGACCGGGAGAGTGGATTCCTTGGGTAACGCTTACGATTGTCATCGCAACGCTTATTCTGGGCATCGTGGTCTTCGTACTACACCTGAATGAAAAGGTACCATCTTTCGAATCAAGTCACGAGAGTACATCATTGCTAACCACATTGTCTTCCCTTTAGAGAGAAGACGAGCTGGAGAGACGGAGAGCGTTGCATCACATCAACTTCGATGCCCTGTAGCTTACTCTATTACCTTGTAATCAAACTTTGGATACCCGACCCGTTTCTGGAACCAGCTTCCAGATGTCGGTTCTCATCTCCATGCCCTCAGACTTCTTGTCTCTCTCTACTCGTCCTTCTTTCTCCAGCTTTAGCAAATGCATCGCTGCGCTGTACCCGGCTGCTTGCCAGATAGACTGAGGTAAGGATGCATAGACTACCGCCACGACTTGCTCTATTGTCCAACCATCCCGATCCGCGCCCGCGGGGCGTGGGGTCGCCAATACAGCGATGATTTCCTTCTCCCTCTCCAGCCGATGCTGGATGTACTCCTCGAGCTTAGCTCTTGCGTCCTCCACAACCTGTCCATGCCCTGGATGGATGTGTATCGACCTATCAACGTCCTTGCTCGCCAATAATTCTTGCAGCAGATGGAGGCTGTCGAGGTAAACAGAGAGGTCTTCAAAGACAGCCGTGCCGTGACCAAGAATGCCATCTCCGGTAAATAGCGCATAGTCCTCCTCCAACCACAGCGAGACCGAGTCGGTGGTATGGCCGGGAGTATGGATAACTTTCAAGGTCGTCCCGTTGTCTGCGGCCTGTATAACCTGGCCATCGACTAGGTCATGGAAATAAGGACTTTGTTCTCCTTTCTCCGCTTGATGATATAGCTCCGGGTTTTCTGCCAGCCATGCTGTGGTTTTCTCGAGTGAATCGTCGGGAAGGGATGTAGATTTTCGAATGAAGGTCTTGGTAGGATCCTCTACTGGATACTTGTGCAGACGCGGTGGAACGTAAGGTCGGTCGGGGTCCCAGAGCTTTCGCAGCACGCTTAGGACTGACGGGAGGCCGCCATGATGATCACCGTGCCGGTGCGTTATTACGATATCACTTATGAGGCGGCCACTTGTCGCTCCTGGAGCTTCACTGCGCAGAGCTTGTCTGAGAAGGGGAATGTAGTCTTCTTTTCCTTCCCCGGTATCGACCAAGATCCATGGAGGACGGCGTCCTATCAGATACGTATTTGTTCCTACACAATTCTATTGTCAGCATCATAGCAAGAGATAATAACCAGTTTGAATTGCCTTGGAGCGTGAATTTTCCTGGGTTCTGGTACAGTGTTAGCGATCATACGCAATCAAGAAAGTACCGCCTGGACGAACCTGCCCTAGGATACGCAAAATGCGGTCCGAAAGCTAAAGGCGAGACGTTGAGCGTCGATCAAAACATCAAAGCTCCGTGCTCACTCTGGTTACTGGGGGCAGAGTTTCAACGTTCATGGTGTTTCCGAAAGATGTGAAGCCACGCAAAGTGACGTTTCGCTTACTCAAGAAGCCAGTCGAAGTTCGACGTACTCAGGAGGTACCAAATCAATCATCGCACACTGACAAGGGCTACAAGCAATTTGCTACGAATGAAGAGTGGAACCTTTTTTTCATAATCGCGAAGTAGTACAGAAAGGGAAATGGTGCTACTGCCCCCATCGCTGCCGTCGACCGCCACCACCTCCACCTCCACCTCTACCTCCGCTCCCGTATCCACCCCCGCCTCTCTGCCCGCCTCTTTCACCCCAGCCATTGGGCCCATCTTGGTTGCCTTGCGCTCCGAACCCGGGGAACATGGAGTTCTGACTCGGCAGAGAACCCTCACTCCTTCCAGCAATAGGAGCACTGCTGGTGCCGCCGCCCCCAAATCCGGGAATAAAGTCGTCCCCGGCGGCGGCGGCCAATCCAGGAACACCCGTGGACATACCACCCGGTTGGAATCCACTTTGGCGATTGAATCCATCGTCGAAACCTCCACCGAAGCCGGGGGGGTCTTGTGCGGCCGCACCAGCGAAACCAAGACCTGGTACGTAGTCCTCATCCTCTTCTTGCTGATCGTCGTCCTTGGAGTCAATCGGCTTCTCTCCTCCAGCTTTCCACTCGCCACCGACGTCAGAAGGTCTCTCTCTGCTCCAAAAGCGCGTGGTGTAGTCGTTAGATGCCGAAACGAGGATGTGACCTAGAGG
>WSUI01000397.1:0-20175 GCA_019633595.1 Tulasnella sp. UAMH 9824
CGGCGTTGACAGTGGTAACCGTCCAGGCCAAAGCAGCGAGATTGGCGATCGAGTACTTCATGTTGTGAAAAAGAGAGGTAGAGTGAAAGATGACCGGTTGTCCAGAGACCTGTTAGAGACCAAGGGATGATGAACCAGCAACCCCTCGAAGGCCACTAGGCCATTTATACCACCGCCATCGAAGACTCGGAATAGTGGTCAGTCTCTTCCGTATCGACGAGCCAAGCTGGATCGACTCCGACATAAACGCGAAAGCCGAAGAAGATCAAAGGGAGTCGACGAATGTCGGAGTAAAAGGACATGGGGGATCGGTGATGACGAATGTCGAGAGATCGAAGTTCGGCGGTTGCTCGTGTCGCGACTTCTCCGAAGGACCTATGAGGAAGGGACATTTTCACTTCGAGAATGAGACAACGACGTCTAAAATGTTACTTGGCGTTGGCTTACCGCTGACAACTCAACACCCGAGGCGGCAAGCGCAGGCGGCATGTCTTCGGGGGGCAGGAGATCCCTCCCGTTTCGCCATTCGAGGCTTTTACTCTCGACTCGGCAACCTTGGGCGCCCCTGCATAGCGGTGACACGGAGATTTACAGCGCGACCCAAAAATGCCTCCGGGATTACTTCCCTAGTCTCATGATATTCAAAAAAACAAACCGAGTAACGCGTGACACGAACCCTTAATTATTCTTTTTACCTGATTGATAGCGGTCTATCTTTCCCGAATTCCTGCATAGGATCTCGGACAAAAGATGCCCCAAGCCGGACTCGGGGGGCTGTTGGAAGTCTTGATCCGACAGTTTGACAGAGGTGAGAATCTCCGAATCTTAAGGCCGGAGGAATTGTCCAATCCCAAGCCGACAGCTTGTAGCCGAGGCGGTCTTGTGTCCGGATGGATGAGTGTGACGGCACGGCTCGGCGTGCTTGGAAGTGGAGAACACGGCGACAACGGCCGAGAAGATCGCCGCCGCGCAAATGCCGCGCCGACCTGCCTTACGAATAAAATCCCGAATTTTCCTCGGTTCTTAGCATTCCCGAGACCGAGTTGTTGACGTCCGAGGCAATATAAAGCTCTGATTGTCATCCGGGCTCTCCTTGGTCGTTTCTCCCACCTTTACAATCCATGCGTCCTTGTGAGCCTCTAACCACCTGACACTCGCAATTTCCCTTTTCAACGACCGCTTTTGATCAACAAAAGGAGGGATCTCACTTCTGATATCATATCGGACGATTTGTGGAACGACAAGCGACTCTGAGTGGCTGTATAGTACCACCGAGCGTTCGACACCCCAGCAAGACTGAACCCTCTTCTCCATGTGCCCCTCTGGTTTCAAGGCTTCGGGTATCCAAGGAGCCTTCCCTCACATCCTTGAACTATCAAAGCTGGGGAGATGTCAACCAGGGGTAGAATGAGTAGAACTGTCTTGCAAATGTCTTGCTGGCTGCTTTCTTCTGCTGTGATGCTCAACCCAAACCTTCTTTGCTTGACTATCTCTCGAAGCGGATCCCGGGAAGCCCAAAGGACGGTTTCAGGCTTAGGATTTGGGAACATTTATGAGGCCACAGGCGCCGAAGGGACCTTTATTCTAAAACGGGAATTTACAAAGCGGGGCTTGCGGAGATCCTCAAAGCATGCCCCGAACCTGGGACCAGCTTCAGGAGCGGGCTGCCCGGAATCGTACCTGTACAGATTTAGACACATGCCAAAGCTATGTGGGCTAGTGAAACAATGGTCGGCTGTGAAGTGGACATTAAGCAATATGGCAAATCAGGATCCCCGTGCCAAGATGAAGTTCATCTGGGGCTATGATACGACGAGAGGACTAGGGCTATCCATGTGATCTAGAAGACAAATTCCTAAGTCGAAGGTTCTCGTGAGATGGCAAGGTATTCATTCATATCCTTCGATTAAAGGGAGGATGGAGGTTTGCTGCCGAGGCTAACGCACCCAACGGGCGACCCTCCTTTGAGTGTGTGTCCGGTACCCCTTCCCAAGTTATTGAATCACTGACATAGTCATTTGGGTATTCGTGCGCAACCTCACTGGTAGGTCTGGCATAACGATTCCTAGTGCTCAACAGACTTTGGGGTGAACGTAGAACACCGACAACTTAAAGATGGTCGTGAAAAAGACGATCAATGCGGGGTCAACAACGAATGCATTTTTGGGGTTTTCTGCGGGCGAGCGACAGACTGGTAAAGAACGAGAGAAAGGCTATTGATGCTACCCGAGCCATGTTATATGTAGACGATGATTGAAGCGACGCTTCTTCTAATTTTATCCAATTTGAGCGGAAAGACGAGTTTGACCCCCATCGCTTAGAAAGCGGGGTTGGCGTAGGTGACGAGGTCCTCGAAGTAAGCCTGGAACCATTCACCGGCTTCGGGAGCGGGCTTCTTGGCATCGGCAAGACCGCAGGTAGAGTCGTAACGGACAGCAGAGGTGTTCGACGTGCCATCGGATTCACCTCCGGGCTAGTTTGAGGAAAGGAAGGGAAAGGAAGAGACGTCAGCAATCGGTGGAGCCGCCTCAACCACATTGACCAACTACTCACCTTGACCCAGACGATAGCATCGATGAGAGAATCGGGAGTGCTCGAGGTGGGACGCATACCGAAGCCAGCACCTTCGATGTTGCACCAGTTACCCCAAGCATCACGAATCTTCTCCTTGCCCGAACGACCCTGGTCGACGATGAAGTGGGCCGGGAAGCCGTTGGCAGTGAGCTTAGGTCCGAGGGCACGGACGTAAGAGAGCTCGTCGGGGGTGGGGTTGCCTTGAGTGACTGGGTCGCTGACGGTAAGCTGGAGAGGGTTGTAGTTGGCGACGTTGGTGGCGAGACTGTGTTGGTTAGGAAGTAAGCAACTCGCCTAATATATGAACAGAACAAATCGTTCCGTTACTCACCCACGGACGCGGTTGTTGGGAACGGCCGTGTAGATGCTGGCGAACAACTGAGCAGCGGGGTCCTGATTAGCTGCCCATCCGAGCCAGCCACCGTGACCGGCATCGAGGTACAACCAGATGTTGCACTGCTTGAGCTTCTCGATAGCGTACTTGGTGCACTCCAAGTAAGCGGATTGAGCGTTAGCGCAGCGCGAGTCGGACAAGTTGGTAACCAAGTTGGCGAGTGAGTCAGGTTCGACAACAGCGACGACACGGACTTGAGGGTAAGCTGGGCGAGAGGAGTTTGGGTTTTAGCTTAACTGCAGGTCGATGAGATAAAGAAAAGGATTTCCGCACCAGAGACAGCGGCGGCAATACCGTCGATGTAGCCCTTATAGTTGGCAACACCGTTGTTGGCGATCTTGAACTCTCCGTTGGAGGCAAGAGCGTGGCAGTCACGATCGGGCAAGTCGTAAACAACGATCTGGACGATGATCTTGGAGGCGATGGAAGCGGCATCGGCGAGGTAAGTGGTCCTTTGTGTGGGAAAAAGGATAAGTTAGCCAGCGAGGCCGGATAGTTAGATGTATACAGGATCGACTCACAGGGTGGGGACCTTGGCAACAACATCGAGCCAGGTGAAGTTGGGGATCTTGGCAACAGCGGGGAACTTGGCGGCGAGAGTAGTGGAAGAAGCAGCAGCGATAGCAGCGTTGACTTCAGCGACGTAATAAGGGCTGTTGGGTTGAACCGATGAAAGACGGTGGTCAGAGTCCTGATTTGCAAGTAGAGCCGAGTGGGCCTTTATATACTGACCTGAGGTAAGTGGTATAACCAGATTCGTAGGGGTTGCCGAAGGTTCCGCAAGTGCCGGAGGGCGTGACCGAGGTAGTGGTAGAGGTCGTCGACGTCTTGGTGGTTGAGCTCGAAGAAGTCTTGGTGGTGCTCGTGGAGGCAGTGGTAGTAGAGGTTCTGGTTGAGGTCGTGGAGGAAGAGGTCTTAGTGGTGGTGGTGGTGGTGGTGGTGGTTCCAGCCAAGCTGTTGGCCACATCGGTATTAGACACAGTCTAGCATTTCAATTTTCACGGGCACAGAACGCTCACCATTGACTGTACCAGTCGTTTTGGTAGACGCAGACAGCACCATCAACGCAGGTGGTCTCACCGGTGTAGTACAGACCACCGCATTGACCCCACATGGCGACAGCGGCGTTGACGGTGGTAACCGTCCAGGCCAAAGCTGCGAGATTTGCAATTGCGTATTTCATATTGTAGAAAAGAGGGATAGAGCGAGAGATAACCGGTTGTCCAGAGACCTATAAGAGACCAGGGGATGATGAACCAGCAACCCTTCCAAGGCCGCTCGGCCATTTATACGATCGCCATGGAGTGGTCGGAATCGTGGTCGGTCTCTTCCACATGGCCAAGCCAAGTTGGATCGACTCCGACATAAACGCGAAGGCGGAAGAAGAGCAAAGGGATTCGACGAATGTCGGAGTAAAAGAACATGGGGGATTGGCGACGACAACCGTCTGGAGATTGAAGTTCGGGGGTTGCTCGTGTCGTGACTTCTCCGAAGAAACTCTGAGGAAGAGAGATTTCCACTTCAAGAATGAGACAATGACGTCTAAAGTGTTACTTGCAATTGGCTTGCTGCTGACAACTCAACACTCGAGGCGGGAGACGCAGGCGGCATATCCTTGGGATGGCACAACATCCATCCCATTTCGCCATTCGAAGCGTTTGCTGTCGACTCGGCAGCCTTGTACGCATGACGCTGACACGGAGATTTACAGGGCTATACGAAAATGCCTCTGGGCTTAGTTCTCTATTCTCATAGTGTTCAATGATAAAATGAGTAACGCGTGACAAGGACTGCTTGATTTTTATTTTTCCTGGTAGAGATCTGTCCCGAAATCTTGCAGAGGATTTTGGACAAAAAATGCGGCATGTTGAACTCGGGGGCTTTTTTGGAAGCCTTCATTCGACAGTATGACAGATGAGAGAATCCGCGAGTCCTAACGCCGGAGGAATTATCCAATGGCAAGCGACAGCTTGAAGCCGAGCCCGCCAATGGCTGAGCGTCACGAGGTGGCTTGGCGTTCTTGGCAGTAGACACAGCCGGGGAAGATCCCACGCCCCGCAGCGGCTGCACCATCCCACCAGGACCAGCTGCCTAATATAATCCCGACTTTCCCTCGCTCTTGGCATTCCAGAGCTCGACTTTTGACGTTCAAGTAAATATAAGCGCTGATTATGACGCGACCCCTCCTTGGCCGTTTCCCCTACCTTAACAGATTATGCGTCGCTGAAAGCCTCTCATCACCCGAAACTCGCAACTCGCCGCTTTAACGACCGCTTTCGATCAACAAGACGAGACACCTTGCTCCTGGCATTATATTTGCTGACTGGGCTGAGCCTTATATGAAAGGACATGCGACTATACGTGGCTATAACCATCGAACGTTCAATATCCGATGGCACCCACAGCAGGACGGAAACCGTCTTTTCCCTCTGCCCCTCTCATTCCCCGGTCTTCGGGAATCCAAGGCGGATGGACCTTCCTCAAATATCAAACTCGCAGAGATGTCGACCCGGGGTAGAATGAGTGGAGCTGTCTTGCAAATGTGTCGCTGGCCGCCTCCTTCTTCGTGATGGTCAACGCAAACCTTCTTGGCTTGACTTCCTCTCGAAGTGAAATACCGGAAAGCACAAAGGGCAGTGTTATGCATAGGGTTCGGGAAAATTTATGTGGCGATTAGCGTTAAATGGGGCCTTTATTTCGAAACGGGGATTTACAAAGCAGGGTTTGCGTAGGTGAAGAGCCTGAGATCCTCGAAGCAAGCGTCGAATCAGGTACTAGCTTCAGAGGAGCGGGCTACTTGGCTTCCTTCACTTACAGTCTTAGAAACATGTCAATTTGTGGGTTAGTGCTATACTAGTCGGCTCTGAAGTGGGCATTAAGCACTATGGCGAATCGAACATCCCGTGCCAAGCCGACGTCTATATTGGACTACGATAAAACCAGACCACCAGCGGTATCCACTTGGCTTTGAGAGATTCCCATCCCGGAAAGCTCTCTTAAGCTAACAAGGCATCGGTCAGGTCAAAGGGTGGATGGCAGTTTCTAGGTTCGCTACCGAGGCTAGCCCACACGACGGGCGACCCTCCTTCGGATGTGTCTCTGGCCCTCTCAAGTTGTTGTACCGCTGAGCTTACGATTTGAATACTCGCGCAGGACCCAAATAGTCGGTCTGGAATGACCTTCCGTCGTGACGGTTGTGAAAGAGACGATGCACGGGAGTCAACAATGAATGCATTTTTGGGTTTTATGGGAGCGAGAGACAGACAAGGAAAGAATGAGAGAAAAGGTTATTGATGCTACCCGAGCCACGCTATATGTCGACGCCGATTGAAGCAACGCTTCTTCTAATTTTTTCCATTGTGCGCGCAAAGACGAGTGGTACCGCCATCGCTTAGAAAGCGGGGTTGGCGTATCTGACGAGGTCCTCGAAGTAAGCCTGGAACCATTGGCCGGCTTCGGGAGCGGGCTTCTTGGCATCGGCGAGACCGCAAGTGGCGTCGTAACGGACAGCAGAGGTGTCCGACGTGCCGTCGCATTCACCTCCGGGCTAGTTAGTGACAAAGGGGGAAACCAAGAAGCATTAGTAACCAATGAAACTAGCCCGACCACCCTAGACAGTGACTCACCTTGATCCAGACGATAGCATCGATGAGAGAATCGGGAGTGCTCGTCGTGGGACGCATACCGAAGCCGGCGCCCTCGATGTTGCACCAGTTGCCCCAAGCATCACGAATCTTCTCCTTACCCGAACGACCCTGGTCGACGATGAAGTGGGCCGGGAAGCCGTTGGCAGTGAGCTTAGGTCCGAGGGCACGGACGTAAGAGAGCTCGTCGGGTGTTGGGTTGCCTTGGGTGACTGGGTCGGTAACGGTAGCCTGGAGAGGGTTGTAGTTGGAGACGTTGGTGGCGAGACTATGTTAGTTAGGAGGTGAGCAACTGCCCCGTTGAGACCGAAAGGATACGATAATTTCGTTACACACCCACGGACACGGTTGTTGGGCACACCCTTGTAGACGCTGGCGAACAACTGAGCGGCGGGGTCCTGGTTAGCTGCCCATCCGAGCCAGCCACCGTGACCGGCATCGAGGTACAGCCAGATGTTGCACTGCTTGAGCTTCTCAAGGGCGTACTTGGTGCACTCCAAGTAAGCAGATTGGGCGTTGGAGCAGCGCTGGTCGGACAAGTTGGTGACCAAGTTGGCGAGCGAGTCGGGTTCGACGACAGCAACGACGCGGACTTGTGGGTAAGCTGTGCGAGAGGAGTTTGGGTTTTAGCTTAATTGCAGGTCGATGAGATAAAGAAAAGGATTTCCGTACCAGCGACAGCGGCGGCAATACCGTCGATGTAGCCCTTATAGTTGGCAACACCGTTGTTGGCGATCTTGAACTCTCCGTTGGAGGCAAGAGCGTGGCAGTCACGATCGGGCAAGTCGTAAACAACGATCTGGACGATGATCTTGGAGGCGATGGAAGCGGCATCGGCGAGGTAAGTGGTCCTTTTTGTGGGAAGATGAGTTAGCAAGCGAGGCCTAATAGTTAGGTGGATGAAAATTTGTCTCACAAGGTGGGGACCTTGGCAACAACGTCGAACCAGGTGAAGTTGGGGACCTTGGCGACAGCGGGGAATTTAGCAGCAAGACTAGCGTCAGAAGCCTGAGCGATAGCCTCGTTGACTTCAGCGACGTAGTAAGGGCTGTTGAATGGATCAGGTGCAAGAGAGTGGTTAGATTTCCGAATTGAAAAATAGAGTTCAGTGGGCTTCTATGTACTGACCTGAGGTAAGTGGTGTAACCAGATTCGTAAGGGTTGCCGAATGTTCCGCAAGAGCCAGAGGGCGTGACGGTGGTGGAGGTCCTAGTGGAAGTCGTCGAAGTCTTGGTCGAGGTCGTCGAAGTCGTCGAAGTCCTGATCGAAGTCGTCGAGGTCGTCGAGGTCCTGGTCGAAGTCGTCGAGGTCCTGGGCGAGGTGGTGGTGGTAGTAGTGGTGGTAGTGACTTGGCTGTTGGGAAGGCTGTACGGTTGTCAAAGACGGTGTCAGCTTCGGGAGGAATGGGCTTGTCAGCGACACGCCAGGGCTTACCATTGGCTGTACCAAGGGTTAGAGTAGACGCAAGTGGAGCCAGAAGCGCAAGTAGTAGCGCCAGTCCAGCTTTGGCCACCGCCTGTGCGTCCAAGCAGCAAGTTACCGTCAGCATCGTCGCGAAAGACGGAGAGGCAACAGAAACAACCCACATTGACCCCAAACTGGGGACTGGCCTTTGACTTGGGTAACAGTCCAAGCCAAAGCTCCAAGAGTCGCAATGGAGTACTTCATATTGAGAGAGAGACGGGGAGTCTAACGAGAGAGTAGATGCAGGGAGGGCGCGGAGAACCGGTTGTCCAGAGACCTGTAAGAGACCAAGGGATGATGAACCAGCAACCCTTCCAAGACGACTAAGCCATTTATACAATCGCCACGGAAGACTTGGAACAGCTGACAGTCTCTTCTGCATAGGCGACCGAAGTTTGATGGACTCCGACATAAACGCGGAAGCGGAAGAAGGGTAAGGGGAGTCGACCAATGTCGGAGTAAAGGGATATGGGGGATTGGCGATCACGAGTGTTTCTGCGGTTGCTCGTGTCGTGACTTCTCCGAAGAACCTATGAGGAAGGGCAATTTCTACTTTGAGAATGAGACAACGACGTCTAAAATGTTGCTTGGCACTGGCTTACTACTGATGACCCAACACCCGAGTCCATAGACGCAGGCGGCAAGTCCTCGGAGAGCACAGCATCCGTCCTGTTTCGCCATTCGAGCCCCCAGATGTCGACTCGGCAACCTTGGACGCCTGCGTAGCGGTGAGACGGAGATTTGCAGGGCTACACCAAAAATGCCTCTAGCCTTGGCTCCCTATTCTCATAGTCCTGATGAATAGAAACGACAGCCCTTGATTATTGTTTTTACTCGATAGAGACATATCTTTCCCGAGATCTTGCAGAGGATTTTGGACGAAAAAGGCCGCAAGTTGCACTAGCGGGGCCACTTGGAAGTCTTCACCAGACAATATGGCAGAGGCGAGAATCTCCGGGTCTTGGACACCGGGAGAACTGTCCAATGCCAAGCGGCCGAGCCGGTCTTGTGTGCCAACGGTTCCGTGTGACGAGATGGCTCGGCGTCTTGGAAGCGGAGGCCAAGGCAACAACGGCAGGGGGAAGATCCCACGCCGCGCAGATGCCGCGCCAAATTGCTATATGAAGGAAACTCCGACGTTCCCTCGGCTCTTGGCATCCCTGACCTCTGTCCTTCATGCCCAAGGAAATATAAAGCCTTCGAGCCACCTTGATCTTTTTCCCCACCTTGGCAAGATATGCGTCATTGAAAGTCGACGACCATCTGACAACTTGACCCTCACAACTCTCCGCTTTCACGACCATTTTTGATCAACAAGAACCGACCCTTGTTTCTGCCACCATATTTGCTGAAAAGCTCTACTCTTATCTGACATTACACGCGACTACCATCGGTTATGACCACTGAACGTTTGCTGTCCGAGTTCACGCACCGCCCCAGGACGGGATCTTACTGTCCATGTATCCGTCTTTCATTGCCAAGACTCTGGGTCTTCAAGCCACATTGACTCACATTCCTTGAACTATCAGAGCAATAGACATGTCAACTTGTGGTAGCATCGGTCGAACTGTCTCGCAAAATTTCGCGCTCGCCGCTTCCCTCTGTATTGATTATCAACCCAAACCTTCTTGGCTTGACTATCTCTCGAAGCCCAAGGGACTAATTTTTTGGGAAGTCTATGTGGCGACTGACGCCGAAAAGGACTTTTATTCCAATACGGGGATTTACAAAGCGGGGTTCGCATTGGTGAGGAGATCCTCGAAGTAAGCCTCGAACCAAGTACCGGCTTCAGGAGCGGGCTGCTTGGCATCGGAGAGCGAGCAGGTGGAGTCGTAGCGAGACGAAGAGGAGTCGGACGTGCCGTCGCTTTCTCCTCCAGGCTAGACGAAAGAAGAAACGACGAGGCGGATTTGTTAGGAACCAACAAGCAAAAGTCAAGAAGCAACATTCTCCACGAACCTTGACCCAGACAATAGCATCGATACTAGAGTCAGGAGTGCTCGTGGTCGGGTGCAGACCGAAACCAGCACCCTTGATGTTGCACCAATCACCCCACTGTTGACGCAAGTTCTGTTGACCGGAACGGCCTTGGTCGATGATGAAGTGGGCCGGGAAGCCTTGGGCAGTAAGCTTAGGTCCGAGAGCCTGGACGTAGGACAACTCGTCGGTGCATGGGTCACCCTGGGTGATCGGGTCGGGAGTGGCCGCGTGGAGAGCGTTGTAGTTGGCGACGTTGGTAGCGAGACTGTAATAAAAGTCATTATCAATCTGTGAATTGTATGCAATTTGGAGTCATGGTCAGCGCACCCGCGGACACGGTTGGGAGTGGCGCTCTTGTAAACTTGGGCGAAGAGTTGAGCGGCAGGGTCCTGGTTGGATGCCCATCCGAGCCAGCCGGCGTGGCCGGCGTCGAGGTAGAGCCATATGTTGCACTGGGTCAGCTTCTGCAGGACGTAAGTAGTGCATTGAAGATAAGCGTCGTGAGCGTTCGCGCAGTGGGAGTCGGACATGTTGGTAACCAAGTTGGCGAGCGAGTCAGGCTCAACGACCGCGACGACACGGACGCCGGGGTAGGCTGCACGAAAAGTTAAGCGAGTTCAGCGAAAGATCTCGGGAGAATTTCGGCGCCAAGAATGATGGGTGGCGTACCAGAGACGGCAGAGGAAATGGAATCAATGTACGCCTTGTAGTTAGCGACACCGTTGTCCGCGATGTGGTACTCTCCGTTGGAAGCCTTGGCGTGGCAATCACGGTCGGGCAAATCGTAAATGACGATTTGGACGATACTCTTAGAGCTCTGCGACTGGGCGTCGGCGAGGTAGGTCGTGAGAGTAGGGACCTTGTCGGCAGTGTCGAGCCAGGTGAAGTTGGGGATCTTGGCGAGATTGGCGGCCTTGGACTTGAGGGTAGAAGAGCTCATGTTGGCGATGGCAGCGTTGACCTCGGCGACGTAGTAAGGGCTATTGAACACCCCCAAATTCTCATCAGCATCAGGCCTCAGCTTGGGAGCCTTGAAATCAGCTCGTACCTGAGGTAAGTGGTGTAGCCGGACTCGTAGGGGTTGCCGAAGGTTCCGCAAGCACCTGTGGTGGTCGATCCGGTGGTGGTCGACGTCTTGGTCGAGGTGGTCGAAGTGGACTTGGTGGACGTGCTCGAAGTGCTCGTAGTGCGAGTCGAGGTAGTTGAAGTCGTGCGAGTCGACGAGGTGGTGGTAGTCCGGGTGGTGGTAGTGCTGGTGACTTGGCTGTTGGGAAGGCTAGAAGGTTGTCAAAGACCATGTCAGCTCCGGAGGAAAAGCATTGGCAGGCAACATGCGAGAGCCTACCATTGGCTGTAGTAAGGGTTAGAGTAGACGCAAGTCGAACCAGAAACGCAGGTGGTGGGGCCGGTCCAGTTTTGACCACCGCCTGTGGGTCCAAGCAACGAGTTACCATCAGCATGTTGGCGACGGACGTTAGAAACAGCGAAAAAACGCACATTGACCCCAAACTTGGGACTGGCCTCTGACTTGGGTAACGGTCCAAGCCAAAGCTCCAAGAGTCGCAATGGAATATTTCATATTGAGAGAGGGACGAGGAGTCTAAAGAGAGAGTGTAGACGAGGGGAGGGGCCCGAGAGGTTCCAAGAGCCAAGGATTGGGTTGGCGATATCGTCCAAGACCAAGCCAAGGCTGGGCATTTATACAAGGATATGAGAGTTCAAAAACGACATTTCCTCGCTCCATCAAAACGCCGTGGTCCGATGTAAAGGCGAAAGGCTTCACAGATGGAGAAGAAACCCGAACCGGTTGGCTCGGTAATCGCGTAGCTGAGCGCTCGTTCTGATTGATGGTGCTTGTCGAAAGAAGCATGATCAGCATACCCAGAGTAGAAGGGACGGAAATATCTCGTGAGGAGAAGGAGAAGCGTCGCTTGGCGTCGCTTGGGATCGAGGGCGGGCTGTCAACTGCCCAGACGCCTTGAGAAAGACATAAGGACCCGACGGACGGTCTAAAAATGGAAGGCAGTTCCACCGACCTGTCCTTTAGTTGCCGCTGGAGCTATAGAAAGGCATAATATAATTGAAATAATGGCGCACCCTACGTGTTCCGAGAACAACTTGGCTTAGGGTGAACACTTGATGCAGGCCTTAGCCCTGCGATCTCACACTTTCGGTTTTGTCCATCTTGATTCCCTGGTATGGTAGCGCTCCATCCCTAAAATCTCCAGCCCTTCCCTGCTAGCCAATTATTGATCAGAAATGAGCCGAGGATTCCCTCCAACCCCTCCGACTTCTTGCAGAGGATCTGCATTATCGGAGCCCGGCCGATTCACCTGAACCATATATAGCACTCTGGGCCGAGCGATCTTGGAATTCTATTGGCTAGAAGTGCCGATGAGGGGGATCCAACCTTCTGTCTGCCGGAGTTTCCGTGGTAGACAGAAGACAAAGCGAATCGGCAACGTGCCCTTGGCGGCACGTGATGCCGAGACCGAAGCGCCAAGATATTCCTTCGCAACCCCGCCGCCAACTTCCATTCGACGGCGTACGCGCAAGTAACCAGTCTTGCTGATAGTATAAAGATGAGAAGTGCAGCTCGCCAAGGCCGCTCTATCTTTACTTGCAAGAAGTGCTACTTCTCGTCGCCAGTGCCGCTTTCTCCTCCCACAGTGGTCAACCGCCGAGTTCTCTCTCGTGCCAGGACAAAATTCTTTGTCAACAGTTATTACTGCATGCAATGCCCTGCTTTTTATTATTTCAACTTCGATGACTATAAGCACCTGGCCTTTGCTTATTATTCAGCTGCTCGCGCTGAATTGTCATCATGTCACAATCGGACCCATCAGCACCAACGCAACCTCACACTCAACATAATCTCAGACCAGACTCAGGGCACTCTATAGCCTGCATTATTGCTCAGCCCGTCTTGGATCAGTGGAGCACCTTTGCCACGAGGGGTTTGGTACGGGAGCCCACTCTCACCCACGGATAGACCTGGTGATGCTGATTCCCTTCACACATGGACTTATTATTTGCTCGCAAAGTCATCTTCATATGACTTATCACACATTCTGGCCGGCTGGTCTCGAAGCCCCTTCGTCAGCATCTCACGCCCCACCCTTCGGATCCGGTGCTGTACGAAGCACCCGACATATTGGAATATTTTTTTTCGAATACCTTCAAAATTATTTTTGGCGTTCAAGAAGTCGAAGTTCGCCCAGGTTCAAGACATCCCTTCAACACAACGGGTAATGCGCGGGAGAACCTGTCGCGCCGACGGAGACGACTTGGTTGCCGAATTCCCCGAGACTTTGCCCGATTAGGTAACTCTGGAGACGCTAGCCTCCGAATGGCTCAGAACAACGACCACAAGATCAGCACTCGAACCAAGGAAAGGCCGATATTTGCAAGTTCGTTACAACCATTCAAAGCGGTGGCCGGGCGTATTGTAACGCATTTACGCGAAATTGCAGAAGACTGTAAGATAATGAACGAGCTAGTACACATCCAATGCATACTTCGATTCTACGAGAGAGTGTGGCTTCCGATACGTACGATGAACCAGGCGAGGAGAGAACGTGTTTATCTTCGATAGCGAGAGAGCGGCATTCAGCGTTTTTACAGAGCGGGGTTTGCGTAGGTGACGAGATCCTCGAAGTAAGCCTCGAACCAGGTACCAGCTTCAGGAGCGGGCTGCTTGGCGTCGGAGAGCGAGCAGGTGGAGTCGTAGCGAGGGGAAGAAGAGTTGGTCGTGCCGTCGCACTCTCCTCCGGGCTAAGTGAGCAGGAAGAGAACAGCGTGCTTAGTCAGGACCAAGCGTGCCAAGGTCGATGAGAATGCTCCTCACCTTGACCCAGACGATAGCATCGATGATAGGATCGGGCGTGCTAGTGGTGGGGTGTATACCGAAACCGGCACCCTTGATGTTGCACCAGTCTCCCCAAGCAACACGGAGGTTCTGCTGACCTGAGCGACCTTGGTCGACGATGAAGTGAGCGGGGAAGCCGTAGCTGGTAAGACGAGGAGCCATAGCCTGAGCGTAGGACAACTCGTCGACGCATGGGTCTCCAGCGGTGATTGGGTCGGGGGTATCCGCGTGGAGCGCGTTGTAGTTGGCGACGTTGGTGGCGAGACCACGGACACGGTTGGGGGTGGCGCTTTTGTAGACTTGAGCGAATAGCTGAGCGGCGGGGTCCTGGTTAGAAGCCCAGCCGAGCCAGCCAGCGTGACCGGCGTCGAGGTAGAGCCAAATGTTGCACTGGACGAGCTTCTGCAGAGCGTAGGTAGCGCAAGTGAGGTAAGCGTCATGAGCGTTGGCGCAGTTGGAGTCGGACATGTTGGTGACCAAGTTGGCGAGCGAGTCGGGTTCGTAGACAGCCACGACACGGACGTCGGGGTAGGCTAGAACGGACAAACTACTGAGGGTCGCCAGACAAGGAGGGCCAAAACTTGTGACTCACCAGTGATGGCAGCAGATATAGCATCAATGTAAGCCTTGTAGTTAGCGACACCGTTGTTGGCGATCGTGAACTCTCCGTTGGAGGCCTTGGCGTGGCAATCACGGTTGGGCAAGTCGTAAATGACAATTTGGACGATAATCTTGGAGCTCATTGACTTGGCGTCGGCAAGGTAGGTTGAGAGAGTTGGAACCTTGGCGGCGCTGTCGAACCAGGTAAAGTTTGGAATCTGAGCGACCTTGGCGGACTTGGTCTTCAGAGTGGCATCGGTTTGAGTGGCAATAGCAGCGTTGACCTCGGCAACGTAGTAAGGGCTAAAGAGGTCTCTGGTAGGTATCTCCGCGCAATACTATGAAGATGCGGTTTCAATCGCACCTGAGGTAAGTGCTGTAACCAGACTCGTAGGGGTTGCCGAAAGTGCCGCAAGCGCCAGTGGTGACTGAGCCGCTCGTGGTAGTGGTGGAGGTGCTCGAGGTCTTAGTGGACGAGGTAGTCGTAGAGCTGGTCTTGCTAGTAGTTGTAGAAGTCGAGCTGGTCTTAGTGGAGGAAGTTGAGCTGGTCTTAGTGGAGGAAGTTGAGCTGGTCTTGGTGGTGGTAGTACTAGTGGTGGTAGCGGATGTAGGCAAGCTATCATGCTCATTGGCATTAGATATGCTTTCAAAATCCCTTGAAGAGAGCTTGGGCTCACCATTGGCTGTACCAGTCGTTTGAGTAGACGCATGTAGAGCCAGCAGCGCAGGTAGTCTCGCCCGTGTAGTAGAGACCACCACCTTAATGAGCCCGATGCCGGGATCATCAATATCGCTCTAGAAAAGCTATATAATGCGAAGCAAAGACTTACATTGGCCCCAAACGGCCACATCGGCGTTGACAGTGGTAACTGTCCACGCAAGAGCAGAAAGGGTGGCGATAGCGTACTTCATATTTGAAAGAGTGGTAGTGGTAGTTGACCTGTGACCTTCAAAGAGCTTGAGGGATGGGGGACCTCAAATCACCTAGTTGAAGGTAGCATTTATACGACGGGCAGCGAAGACGCGGGACTCTTGTCGGGACACTTGGAGAAAGGCTGTCAAGGCAAGACACTTCGAATCTGGAGACTTCTCGGTTGCGAAAGGTTAAAGAATCAAGCTGAAGCTACAAGTGAATGATACTTTTTGGATCGCCGACTTCCAAAGTGTCTCGGAGACCGGCAGATGAAAAAGGCAACAAGCATGCGCATCCCACCTCACGAGGCACGAAGGGCAGGTCGAATATCGGCATAGACAGGTTCATGAAGTGTGCTTACTCGTGCTGACTGTGGTCGAATACGGATTTCTGTCGGGGCAGAGGGCGAAGGTATGAGGGGTTAGCGACCCGCCTCGGGAGATGGGAAGCTGCGGATTGACGGGATTTTTTAGGACCTTTCTCATGACTTTGCCGCCATTTTCCTGACTAAATGCTCCAAATGTGCCTCTTAACTCAATAATTCCTATGTTATCTTCTGTCTCTGCTATTTTGAGAGTGACGTAAGATACCGAAGATAGCTTCATTCTGCTAATCTTGTGGGCCTTGAACGGCGCTTATTGAGCCGCTGGAAATACCTTGCAACCATCAAGGCTACTTAATACTTATCTGACAAATAGAGTCGGCTCATATTACAGTCATCGCCCTACCGCCAAGTGCCTAAGACACCCAAGAGCGCACCCAAGGCGCCGAGTCGCTTGGTCGTTGCTAAATTTGACTGGTAGCCAGGTCGGGGAAGAGCTCGGAGAAAGTGGCCTTCGACGCTTCGTCCGCTAATAACCTTTCCGCGGGAATCTTCCCGATATCCTATCAAAATTCGAGGGGGAAAGTCCGACTAAGAGAATAATGATGCCAAAGCGTGACTTTCCTCTTTGAGTTCGCTCGCGAGGTGTGCCGACGAGTCACCGAGTGCCTTCCTCGTCCGCAGCCCCTCGGCGGTTCCCCCCTTCAAGAGGCATTTACTATTCAGCGCACTTTTCATTTCGCCGACCCTTGATGAATATCCTCAGAAAAGGGGCCATTCGCTCAATGATGCAATGCTATACCCGATTCGTCGCTCGCATGGCGGTGATGGAGCGGGCACCTCCCGTCTGGGAAACCAAGGTACCATTTGGCGCCCTCGTTTTCTCCGAGCAAAAGCAACTTGACAGTTTGCCCTCGTTAGCGAGTCCTTCTAAGTTCTTTTAGGAAGCTTGGAGGCCGGGCTTTGATCCGTCAAGACACCTTCCTCTTGGGGCTTCGTTGGCAGGCATGTTCCGTGTCTCGTTCCTCGATGCCGGCCAACGGTTCCGAGTCCGGTGTCCACTCATTCAGTGACCACGGCAAGCTTAACACTTACATCTTACATCTTTAACCAAGGTTCTTCGTCTTTTCATATCTCGTGCGTGAGCGTTCATTTCTCAACCCCCCACCGCCTGCGTTTCCCATCTCTTTCCCTCTTCCGAGGTTTACGATCATCGCCTTTGGCACTGAGCCAAGGTGACGACAGCTGCCCCGCCATCCTCGCACGTTCCCCCAGTTACCGAATGCCGAATTTGGTTTGAAAATAACCCGACAATTGACAGGGTGGCGTGAATCCGGAGACGCCGTTCTTCGAACTTCCCGACAAGCGGAGGCCTGTGAACCTCAAACGGGTGACGCTTCTTCTCCTTTCACCTCGGACATGCATGACAACCGACATCTCTTCTATGGTGAATTTTGTTGTCGAAGGGGTTGCTCTTTTAAATTATATATACGTGCAAGCAAAGCCAAAGAACAAAACAAAACACATAACCAAGGAGGATGGAAGGGAAAAAAAAAGGTCCAACTCTCTACACACCACGAAGAAAGCGATTATTAGAACCCCCCGAACGACAAAGAGAGACGAAAGCAGAAGTCCATAACGGTACGTACAGATGTCAACGCCCCGTTACAACCGGTGTAGACGGTGCTGACGCTCTCGCGTATCCTCTATGATTGCCGGTCGCACCACCAACAGGTGAGCGTCCACCGCTCCTCAGCCCCGTCCGCTCGTCCGCGTCAAACTCATCGGAATCCTCTTCCTCTCCTGGATCTTCTCTCAACTTGGTCAACCCAACTCCGCCATTCCCCTGCTCCTCATCGCCAACTCGCGACGGGTAAGTGAACCCACTTAGAGCCCGAGCTCCTGCGCTCGTTCGGCGTCCATGACCTCCCGCGGACAAGGGTGCTCCTTCTCGACTCCACGTCGAGTCGATCGATAACCGTCCACCACCGCTTAAGCTGAGTCTGGGGTTGACGAATCCGTGTTCGAGTGGTAAGTGGTGTGGCGCTCCTGATGTTGGGGATGGTGGTGGAGGTACGTCGGGTTTTCGGGAAATGTTGAGTAAGTGGACGCCGATGAAAATAATTACAAAACCAGTGACTAATGAGACGCTGTTGGCGGGGTCGGTGGTGTTGAAACCTTGGAACAGGATGATTGATGCAACAATAGTACAAGTAGTGAAGCCCACGTAGTACAGAGGATTGACGCTAGAGGAACGGAGGAGAGTGAGCCTCTCAGTACCGGGAGTACGATGATCGTTCCGCTTACACGTTAGTTGAGAAAAGGTCCAAAGCCTTATTAAAGTAATTCATCTGAACCATTATAGAAACACCCGTTACGATCATAAAGACGTATGTACTCGGGTGGGTAAATTGGTTGTTTCCAGAAAGAGTGAGCTTGACTGCGATTCCGAAGCCTTTTATGGACATGACGCTGACGGAGCCGACCAGCGAGCATATTGAGATATAGACGATTGGGGTGCGGCGACCGTATTTGGGTGCGATGGCGAGTATCGTGATGAATGTGAAGACGACAACGCAGAAACAATAGAACATGAAAGCTGCAAGATAAGAGTCAGAGTTGGTCAGAGCTAGCGAAGCATGGTGCCCGAAACGCGACGAACCTGGTTGAAGGGCGTAATTGAGAATTTCGTCGACGGTTTCTACGGGCTTGTCCTCTGGTGCATGAAGGACAATGATGAGGGAGCCTGCAAGTGCCAGAGTACAACCAATACGACCAAGATGGCCTAGTTCTTCGTTTAGAAGTATTGAAGCCAGGACGGCTCTGAAATGTTATCCACTCCTGTCAGCGGTCATGCGTCTTAACACCGGTTGGAAGCATCTATACCCGATCAGCACAGTGAGAGCACCTAACGGAGTAACCAAGATTGGAGGTGCAAAGGTATATGCAGCGAAGTTTGCCACTAAAAGTATGATAACGCGGCGGTGAGCATAAGGGTTTAGGAAATTTCATTGTGGACTGGGTCGGTCAGGCACACACCTTCCCCAACGACCACTGAGAAGCCACAAAGCCCGCAAAAAATCAGTTGGCGAACGTAGACAGACCAGCAACGTTCCGTTACGACTCACAAGTACACATCCCGGCCCACCATATGGGATTTTTTAGATATGCCCGATCATCCGAGGCGTTCTCGTATATCGAATCTCGACGAGCCGCATCATTCAGACCCTATGTGCCCAATGAAAAATTAAAGTATGGACCAAAGGTTCCAGTTGTAAGCGGCTCGGTCCAATTTCTTATAGGTTTCAGTCGAGCAGACCTTCTTGGTGATAATGAAGCTTGTGCCGATGGCGAAGGAACCGCTGACGGCTAATATTAGCCCGATATACTTGTCTTCTAACATCTCCTCCTCTAGTTGAAGTCTACTTTTTTAGGTGTGGTAGTAGGTAGTTGGTGGGTTTCGCTGGCCGATCGAGAGATTTCTTGTGGGATGGTCGACGCTGACGTGCACCTTGTGTATAAGTCGTACGATTGCTGGGAAATTGTAGCGGAAAAGTAAGGAGCGACGAGGATTGAGAGTAAAATGAGGAAAAGGTGCGGGTGAGGTGGTGAAAGCACTGCTTGGGGGGGCGGGCTGCAACTAATGCCGGATAATGGGGGGTGGGGGAAGGCTTGATACCGAGCAAGCGGGGGGTGGGTAGTCGAATGTTGGAATTTTGTCCAGGGCTGAGTTCGCGCTCAGGCCCTTTCTTCGCTCCCCAGCACCTGCCCGCTGTTCGACCCTGGTGACAACGTACTCCAGGTCGACGCGACAGATTTTTCTCCCCAACTGTCTCTGAGTGCTTTAGTTGCAGAGTGTCAGCGGTAAGCATGTATAACCGGTTCAACGTTGAATCGGCAGAGCAACGGCCTTGCTCCGCAGCACTTCCGCGATTAGCGACGCAGCCACTCGAAGGGCCACGTAGTGCGCACAAAGCCAAACATTGCATAGTTGCCCTTGTTAGGAACTGGCGGCGGTGTCGCGACTAGGTTTGGTATGCTTTGGGATTTGGTACGCTCACGGTACCTGTATTTGGGAGACGCATGTAAGATTCAGCTACTCGGCGTCAAAAGCACACATCTAGAGCATCGGAGAGTAGTGAAAAGACATCCCTTACAAGAGTCATGCACTCGTTAGCTATAGTGGACTTCGACGTTGCTAAACTATAGACCCGTCGGAACCGACTGAAGGAGTTCGCGCTCCAGGTTGGGCGTCAGCTGGGGGTATCGCTGCTCCCAACATGGACCAAATATTCACTCGACAGTTCACCTGTTATTTCTACGGGCGCCGGGCGGGGGGGGGGGGGGGGGGGGGGGTGGGGGGTGGGGGGGGGGGGGGGGGGGGGGGGGGGGGGGGGTTGGGGGGGGGGGGGGGGA
>WSUI01000398.1:0-28692 GCA_019633595.1 Tulasnella sp. UAMH 9824
GCGATAAAATCAAATGCTGACAGTTAGATATCTGTATGTGAGGATGGGATATTTTATCAGCCGGGGGCTTCACAGTGCATTGCCCATTGCCCAACGATGCTCATCCCAATAGGCCACCCATCAGCGGCGGTGTACCATGGTACCCTCACGCACGGCAATCCGGCCAAAGACGCCGATGTCGTCAACACATCTTGAACATAGCCGTCTATGTCTTGTTGACTGGCGTCGCCGAGCCTGGGTGCGGAGCTGATGGCTGTTGGGTGTAGAAGTACGTCTACCCCATTTGCGCTTGAATAATCTGGGTTCTTGAGGAGCGTGTTGAGACTGCGGAGTATGCCGTTGGAATCTTGTTTGATTGCACTGCGGATCCGTTGCGCTTCAACGGAGTAGTCATCAAAGGCGCTTTCGGATTCGAAGAGAATGGCCGGGATAAGCAAACAATTTCAAGTATCGTTTATCAGGAAGGAGCACTCAATCCGGTTTTAGGGCATAAGTTCACGAGGCGGTTGTATCTGTGCCTCGTCGTAAGGGAGCGTAGGGGCGACGGGAGTGCCTGGTTCGAGGGTTTGGGGGTGCCACACTCGGGCGCTAGACAAGGTGGAGGTCTCCGACGCGTCCATGGTGACGACCGCGATACGCTGCAACAAAGCCAAAAAGACGAATGGCCACTTCTGACGGACGGAATCAAGTTTCGGTGTCGCTTGTGGTGGGATGCCAGGAACATCGCAGAGATTTGTACGTAATATCAACGCACGGACAACATCCGCGACGGTTGTCGTCCCTTCCAGCAGTTGCCAACTGCGCGTGGGCCGACTGCCAGCGCTGAGCTCTGTTGTCGGCGATAGTAAGGCGGTGAGCACGACGCAGAACCATCGACGGGCGCTTGTACTTTGAATTGCGTGGCGCAGGCGACGATCCTCAATGACTCGATGCACCTCTAAATATTTCAGTCAGTACGACGTCGACGATGCGCTCTACGACTCTGACGCAGCCTGTTCGCCGTCCAGGGACGTAAGCGCCCAACTTTTTTCCCCGGAGCCGGCGAACCTTGATCCCTGGCTTGGTTAGCTTTGATGCCAGCTCGGCAACTCGAATTCAACCTTCAACTGGCCTCGACGCAGTCATTAAGTCCTTGCCGGTCGTTGGTCTCCCACTGTCTACGCTCTTTTCAACGCTACTCAACGTCGGGCGTCAGCCATGGTCCGGCATTTAATCACCCTCCTTGCCGCTATCAGCACGTTTCACACACTCCTTCCTGTCAACGCCGACTTTCTTCACAACCATCTCCCGCAAAGCAAACACCATGCACACGTACACATTCAGAGAGACATCGCCCTCCCCTCCGGGTGGACCTACATTGGATGTCGTGGCGAACCGTCGGGTGGCCGCATGCTGCCGGCCAAGCTGAGCACAGGCACCGTTTCCCCTGGACTCTGCACCACCGCCTGCAATTCCGCCGGTTTCACTGCTGCGGGAATGCAATATGGGAGCGAATGCTGGTGCGGTTACTATGACCAGCTGAACAGCCCGACCACCCTCGACGAGTCACGCTGTTCCATGACATGCAGCGGTGAGTACCGATAGCAAACGCGGCGATCACCGATCACGGTCCCTCGGTTGAGCGCAGCGGAGGCGCTCTTCCTCTCCTGATCCTCGGTGTTTCTCATTTTGAACCGTGTCTGATCTTCGTCCTTGCCCTACCAGGCGATATCTCTCTCAAATGCGGCAACAGCTACGTCAACAGCCTGTACGCCAGAACCTCCGGCGCATCGACCCCTTTACCCGCGCCCGCGGGATTCACCCAACTCGGCTGCTACATGGATCAATCTTCTCGAACGCTGACGCTCTCCTCGACCACCGACTCGTCCGGTATGACGGTGGAGAAATGCATGGCTTTTTGCCCAGCGACCGCCACCTACGTCGGCTTGGAGAGCAGCACGGAATGCTACTGCGGGACGACGTTGGCCGTGAACACCAAAGTCGCTGCGACCGACTGCGTGTCGAGTTGCGTCGCGAACCCGGCAGAGATTTGCGGAGGCAGTTGGCGGTTGACCTTGTTCCAGAGGAACGGAGCGTCGTCATCCTCGACATCCACCACCACCTCGACATCCGCCTCCTCAACCGCCTCCTCTGCCCCCGTTCCATCAGGCTGGACCAACCTCGGGTGCTACGTCGACCAAACAGCCCGCACGCTCACCGGCGCATCCAAATTGAACTGGTCCGTCATGACCCCCGCTCTGTGCGCGGCGAACTGCGCGGGCTACACCTACTTTGGAACCGAAAACGGCAACGAGTGCTACTGCGGCAACGCGCTGACCAGCAACGTTCCAAGAGCGGTTTCGGAGTGCAACGTCAATTGCGCTGGGGACGCGAGTCAGAAGTGCGGTGGAGGTTGGAGGTTGACGCTGTATCAGACCTCATCCACCACCGTCTCCGCGACTGGGACCACCTCCTCCACATCCGCCTCCTCAACCGCCTCCTCCGCCCCCGTTCCATCAGGCTGGGCCAACCTCGGGTGCTACGTCGACCAAACAGCCCGCACGCTTACCGGCGCATCCAAATTGAACTGGTCCGTCATGACCCCCGCTCTGTGCGCGGCGAACTGCGCGGGCTACACCTACTTTGGAACCGAAAACGGCAACGAGTGCTACTGCGGTAACGCGCTGACCAGCAACGTTCCAAAGGCGATCTCGGAGTGCAACGTCAATTGCGCTGGGGACGCGAGCCAGAAGTGCGGTGGGGGTTGGAGGTTGACGCTCTATCAGAGTGTGGCCGTATCCTCAACCTCAACCTCATCTACCACGACCATCGTATCCACGACCTCCGCCTCATCCACGACCTCCAGCGCCTCCGCAACCGCCACAGCAACATGGACCAACCTTGGCTGCTACGTCGATCAATCCTCTCGCACTCTCAACGGCGCGTCCAAGGTCGACAACAGCATGACCGTCGGCATGTGCCAGACCTTCTGCGGTGGCAGCGGGTTTATCTACGCCGGAGTGGAGAACAAGGTGGAGTGCTACTGCGGCAACACGCTCACCGTCAACTCGCCTGCCCCGAGCACGGACTGCCAAGCTCCTTGCGGAGGAGATGCGACGCAGATCTGCGGAGGGTCCTTGAATTGGCGGATGACCATATACAAGTACACCTCCCCGACGCCGCAGCCGACCTACACGTCCGTCGGGTGCTTCGTGGACAGCTCTTCGCGAGTTCTCCCAACGCCAGCTCCGACGGGAACGGCCATCACTTACACGGCGCAAACCTGTGGCACATATTGCGCTTCGCTGTCATTGCCCTATGCGGGTATTGAAAAGGCCGGAGCTCAGTGCTTCTGCAGTGACCGCATCGTTCTGAGCAACACGGGTGGGGTCCTCGTAAACCCTACAGAGTGCCCCGGATCGTGGAGGATCCCGATTTACTATAACGTGTTGTTCGATTCCGGATCTTGTTCGACCTTCTCGTAGACTATATCTCTCCTTGATATTTCGTTTTCGATGCTTTCGTTTGGCTTTCTTTTTCGGTCGTTTCTGAAGCCTTTGTAGGGTAGCTGTACCATGTCTTCTGAGGTCCGTTGCTCGATACGTAGATCTTGTTACACCCACCGAGGACGCTCTGACCTTATTTGGTCTGTCATTACTCGTAGAATACCCAGTCAACAGATCGTTACATTGTTTTTCACATCGTGCGCGTGGGTCAAACTGCGAATGTCCCAGATGCAAGTACGGCTTTGAGAGACTGACGGTGGCCTAAGCTCTACCTAAGTTCATGTCTCTTAAGGGTGCTGTTTCGCCGAAACGTTTTAGTTCAACGACCGCGTCCCTATTCGCACTGGGTACTCCCACCACCTTCGATGATATGGAATACCGAGTGTCAGAGTTTCTAATGTTAAGATGGAAGAGAATCCCTCTCCGGGCTCGTTTCTTCATATATCCCCCTCATGCCGACTCGAAACTCTCGGTTCAAAACACTTTTCGCGGACATCATATAGTTATATATACGCCTTGCACGATACTACCTCGCGGGTGCGTCTACAAGCCCTCCATCAGTTCACCAACCCGGAGGACGACTTGATCATTGCCCCATTGCCCAACGATGCTCATCCCAACAGGCCACCCATCAGCGGCGGTGCACCATGGGACGCTCACGCACGGCAATCCGGCCAAAGACGCCGGCGTCGTCAACACATCTTGAACATAGCCGTCTATGCCTTGTTGAGTGGCGTCGCCTAGCCTGGGTGCGGAGCTGATGGCTGTTGGGTGTAGAAGTACGTCTACCCCATTTGCGTTTGAAGGGTTCGGGTTCTTGAGGAGCACGTTGGGACTGCGGAAGATGCTGTTGAAATCCTGTTTGATTGCACTTCGGATTCGTTGTGCTTGAAGGTAGTAGTTGTCAAAGGCGCTTGCGAATTCGAGGAGGATGGCCGAGATAAGCAAATAAGTGTCGTTAATCAGGAAGGAGCACTCACTCAGCTGTCAGGGCATAAGTTCCTAGCAGGATTCGCTTCCGAACTTCGGGACCAAATCCTTTCGAGCGACTATGAGCATACACGGCCCATGTGTCTGAAAAGTCGGTTCCCGGTGGGGGCTTCTGATACGTTCCTACGTGATGCGAGGTCAGCCGAGGAAATCGAGTCCGTAACCACACAAGCACACGTACCGAATCGAACGCCATCATAACGAGCGAGATTACTGCTCGCTTCCGCGCTTGCCAGAACGTAGTACGCACTCAACGCGTATTTGGTGGATGGTAGGGAAACTGGTACCAGCAAAGCACCACGTTCCTTTAGTTTTTGCAACGTCTCGTGGAATTGGGAGCGAAGTGAAGAGTCCATCTCGGCTGGGAAATATTCCTAATTGTCGACCGATGTCAATCCCACCGTAAGATTTGGGGAGGACAGGGACGACGAACCTGTGGGACCCCAATTCTAATTCCATCGAAACGGCCATCAGGGAGGTCACCCCAAACGCCCAAAGAACGCTCGGCTTGCCACTTGGAGTTGTCGCGAACGTCCTGGGGGATTGATGTGGGATCTTTCTGATCAGATCGACAAATTACATCTGAAAATTTTCCTTCAATGATTATGTTTCGATTCGTAGGAACGACATGACGCACCGAAGACATTGCGCACGCGGTCTACGGACTTCGCGATAACTCCAACGCAGTCTAGACTGTCAGCGTAAGATACCACTCCCCATCTAGTGAAGGTCTCTGTGAGTTGACGAAGTTCCGGTGGGAGGAAGCGATCAAGGCATACCTGCTGACAAGCCCATATGACGGCTTCAACCCCACAACGCCACAATACGATGCTGGCAACCTAATCGAGCCTCCGGTATCTGTACCGAGGGCACTAAAACAGCTTGTCAGTCGAGGACTGGTGGGGGTCACTGGCATCCTTGAACTGACGCGTAGCAAAGATCAGCAGCCACCGCGGCAGCGCTGCCGCCGGAACTGCCTCCAGCACTCCGGGGGCTACTAGACGATTCTGCTCCCGTGTTTTTCGACCGGAATGGATTGCGTACTGGACCATGGACCGAGTTCGTGTTGAAGGACCTGACGAAAAAAACCTTCAGCTTTATTCATCGAGGAGCTGCCGTGCGATCTCACCCCATCCCAAACTCGTCGCAATTGGTTTTGCCAACGATCTGTCCCCCAGCGTTGCGAAGAAGACTAACAACAGTAGCGTCATACGGAGGTCTAAATTCTGGTTGGATACTCAGTTGTGGCAGCCGCATCGTTCAGCCGTATGTCAAAAACAAGATACCTCTGAGGAATGCTGAAGAGCAGGTAGTAGGCAGGTCGGCAGTGCATATGTTGTCTTTAACAGCGATTTTGGCACTCTCAGGAAGTTTTCCCTTGCTCGGACCAGGCTCTCCTAAGGAACATGATGTCAACGAGGATTCGTATCTTTGGGATTCCGAAAACTGACCTTCAGCAACAGTTGATAGGGAAACAAAGGCATTGAAATCATCGTAGGTCGACTCCAAAGTTTGACCTAAGCGAGTTCCAGTCGTCGTTGTTTGGATGCTTCGGTGCCATCGCGCTGAAGACGACGCGAACCGGGTACGTGCGGGTTGGAGGAGAAACATGCCAAACAGTAACGCCGCTTAACCCCGTTATGTCCCTCACACTCTTTACCCTGTAAACACCACGTCCACAACGCTACTCACTGAAATGGATAACAAACCTGCAATCCTAAAAGTAAGATACTAAAGCACTAGTCTATTACTCCCGTCACTCATATACAGTCAAGGTTTTCACTCGCAAATACCAACTCTCCCTCAAACCAGAGGCCCTGGCCTATCTGGACGACCTGCTTCGGCAACATGATATCCAAGATGACCAGGTTCAAGACGCGATGGAATATATTGCAAAGGAGTACATGAAACAAGACGGTGCGACTATAAGTCAAATTTACGCGTTCTTTGGAGATTTGACGCGTTCGTCTAGATTGCACAACAATCGTCTCTCGCGAAAGTCTGGAGAAAATCTACACTTTGATGCAGCTTGATACCGGCAATCCCAGCGCAACTCAAGCCACGCTCCTCGATACCGACGAGCTTGACCCGGAACAACATCTGTATTTTATCAACGCCATGGAGATGCCGCGGTGGTTGTACTCGCACGAACGGAGGTCTTTTGAAAAGTGGGTCACGCCACTACTTGTTCGCCTTTCAAACCTTGAAATACGTTCATCCTGAATAGAGTCAGTGGCCAGCCGAGTCTCGGTGGGCAGCCGACAGCTCGTGCCCAATTCATGCGCGACCGCTTCAACATCATCCGACAGGTGGTACTGCGGAACGAGAACTTCTCCCCGCCAGCCATTGCAGGTCGGGACCGAGATTCGTATCTGAAAGTACGTTTTATCGAGTTCAGTTAGGGAGCCTAGCTCACTCAAAGCCAAATTCACTGCCAGCTCACGACAACGAAAAATCTCCTAGGCCGGAACGGAGAGCGGTTCTTGCTGTTTGGCATGCTTACGCATGCGCCGGACGGACGACTGTGTTTAGAGGACCTGGAAGGGCGCGTTGTGCTTGACATTAGCGATACTGTAAGCGTTTCCCTCGTTCGATCCACTAAAAACTAAGGCATCCTCTTAGCCTCCTGGTGAAGGACTTTTTACCGAGGGGTGCTTCGTCCTTGTAGAAGGGGACTACACCGAGGAAGACATTCTCCAGGTGATAGCCATGGGTCACCCACCAAGCGAAAGAAGAGAAGTGGCCAGGTGAGATCATCGTTACGGGTGAGGACACCTCGAAGCTAAATTTCTTCATCAGGTCTATATATGGGCATATAGACTTCCTTGGCAAATGTGCGACGACTATTGTTGAAGACGTGAGTTCAGCTTCAATTCATAACATCTCGGGGTACCAATACAACCGTCGAGCAGGAAAAGTTCCAAAAGCAACTTCAAGGAAAGGACGACCTCTCGGTTGCATGCATCTCAGACCTCTGGCTGGATAGCCCGAAGACCCTTCGAGGCTTGGAGTTGATCCTACAAGGATATTCAGACAGTGGCTTCATACCACTAGTTATTATCTTATGTGGCAATTTCACAAGCAAGGATGTCGCTCAAGGTTCTGGCTTGGATATTGATCGGTACCAAGGCGTGTAGTGCGTCTCTCTGTCACCCTTAGATGCTCATATTAATTCCACTCCCTTCCTCTTAGCCAACTTTGACGCCTTAGCAGACCTCCTAGCAGGGTATCCCGACGTAGCTCAACGCTCACACTTCGTATTCGTTCCGGGGCCATTAGACCCTTGGGGCTCTTCCACTCTTCCCCGACCTCCATTACCCGCATCCTTCGGTACCCGTGTGAGGGCCAAACTCCCGAAAGTGCATTTCGCTTCGAACCCGTGCCGGATCAAGCTGTGTGGCCAAGAGATCGTTGTGTTTAGGCATGATCTCATGGCGAAAATGTTGCGGAATTTGATTGGGGTCAAACCAGAGACCGACAGTGGGGATTTGAAGCGTTACGTTGGTCCACTTCCTCCCCTTGCGCAACTTCCCTGGCTCATGCTCTCTTCTGACGTAGCTTGTACAAACGATTCTTGATCAAGGCCATCTCTCGCCATTGTCACTCTCTGTCCAGCCGATTATTTGGGAGCTCGATCACACCATGAGACTTTACCCAATGCCGACAGCGGTGAGTTCATAAGCTCCTCGAGTGCATTTGAACCTCCCTCTCGCTGACGAGGCTGGCTTCAGCTCATCTTGGCAGACAAATACGAGAGATATGAGCTAACGTACGAGGGATGCCACGTCTTCAACCCTGGCACTTTCCAGGGGACAGAGTTCGGCTTCTCCACCTACTATCCGGAAACCAGGAGGTCGGAACCATCGTAAGTCTGTTGTACATGTTTGTCGCTGTAAATAGTAGCTAATGATGTTTATTAACAGACGGCTCGGCGAAGAGGAGGATTGATCGCTAGCTGTGGTTGGCGTTGGGGGTTTGGCTATCGGGTTCTAAGATATAGAAGGATAAACGCAGCACACTCGGAATCTGCATACCCTCACATATCCCCCTCCAGATATTTCATCAGTTCCAAGAAAAGGCTGTGAATTAAAGACCTGAGGCGGTTGCCCTCATATCCTTCAATCTTCGTATTTACTCACCGATGTGATCTCAAGTTGAATGTCAATCAATTATGAGAACGTACGCTGTGTAGTCGAGGCTCGAAAACTAATACCCCCGGGCATCTCACTTTGTCAGCACCAAACTGTGGAAGATGCTCGGAGAAGTTAATCATCGAGGTGGGTGGATCACACTCCGCGACAGGGAGCTGGTCAAGAAAACGTCATGGAAGTCGAATTAGGATGTCCGGACAAACAGTCATGACACTGTTTACGTCGACCCCAACGGCCACCTCTCGTCTATCCATTCGCTACTTCTAGAGATGGACCCCCATGATACGGCCTTGACCATTCACGAACTGCTTGAAGGAAGAGATTTGACAAGACCAGTTGTGTTCGAACCGTTATCGAACGCTTTTGTGCTTGTCGCAAAACAGCTCGCTGATTCTGCGGACTTCCGGTACGAATGGTCCATACGTTAGGCTGGGCTAACAAGACTGATACACCTGCAAGAAAGGCACTTGGGCAGGAATCCACAATATGGGAGGATCTAGATACCGTCTGGACAAAGTTGCCTGAGCAGATATGCGTTCAAGAACCGACGGACCCAATCCGAAATCTCTGTATTTGCACATCACGATTTACACGCAACCTAGTGGCAGGTGTACCCGAAAATCAGGCGAATGCTTTGTAATGAGCGCCTTTAACTCTGCTGGGGTGTGTGGCCGGTTCGCTGACTCAACGCTTCCCAGACGGAACGAACCCCAAATGAGGGCTATCATACAGCATTTTTCATCGTTCTTCCTTATGGAGGACTTCGGGAGTGCGTCAAAAGGGTTGATTTGCATTTGGTAGTAGTTTGATGGCTTTGACTTCAGATACCCTGCTCCTCAGAACTGTAGTTCAGGCATTGTCAAATATCCTAACAGCCAACAAAGAGACCCAAGAAGCAGTATGGCAGGATTATATGAGCCTTCCGGAGGAACGCAACATTTTGCTGTAAGCTGTTCTTTCCTCGATAATTCCCTCAATTAATAACGCCGATTGTCCAGACGGTTATTAGCCTCCCCTGATCTGAGTACGACAACGGCGACCATGATACTGATCCTCAATTGCGTCAACGCGTCCCGCGAACGAACGTATGGCTGCCTCCGGTCTGTTCCTGTTCATGTTTACATACTGACCCAGATGAACAGTCACCTCTTAGTAACGTCACGACCCGCAGGAGTTAGACTGTCAAAGGCTTTACTCGATAAAGTGCACCTCCTTTTAGACGCTCATGAGGCAACTGAGCAGGGGGAAACATTCGAAATTTGGTGCGACCCCACCCATAGACTTAGAGGATCCCCTTTCACTGAGCGGCTCAGTCCAGTTACTCCATCTTCCGAAATGTTTTTGATCTCGGACTCTTCGCTGAATCTTGGGAGGCCTTATGGAGGTAAGTGCGACCAGCAATGACTATATGTATGACCAATACCTGACATGCGTCTAGTCCAGAAGACGGCGCAATGACCGTTACACCGCACCAAACAATTCTGCTAAAGTTGCTTGACGCCCATTTGCAGCTCCCATCCACACGGTCTGAGGAAGATGGATTGGTGCTTCTGAGATTCCTCGCGGAGCTGCATCTCCAGTTAGCTTATACCGCTAAAAGGGCACTTCATGCATACTCGGTCGCTGTGACTGAGGATGAGGAAAACGCTGCTCTTGACACCCGGCTTCCAGGCATAGTTGAGGCCATCGTTCTTGTTACCCAAGCTTTATGTGCCCTATTGTTGGCCGGTGCTTCCGAACATGGAGACGAAGTGTTGATTCGCACTATCAAGAAGGTTCGTCTTCAGGAGGATGACGGAAGCGGTCTTTCGCTGTCCGACCTTAGCGTTGGTAAGTGGGATTGCTGAGAGTTGCGAAGAGGCCCCTACGATTACTTTTTCATTAGATTTACTCAAAGAGCTCGACCGTTTTCTACCTCGAATCGTCCTCGGGAAAGTCGCTCAAGACTCTTCTCGAGCTTCAAACGCCCCCAAACTCGAAGCACAGACTGACCCGGCGGGTTTCGCGTACATTAAGCGAGACCTCGCCCGTTTGCTCGGAATTTTGTGCCACAATGACAAAGGGACTCAAGACTCGATAAGGGAGCGCGAAGGTATCCAAGTTATCATGAACCTTTGTGTTGTCGACGAGCGCAACCCATGTGAGTTCGCTGCCTGAGGTTTGTCGTTCGTAACCTCACCCTCTCGTCCAGACTTGCGCGAACATGCCCTCTTCACCCTTCGAAATCTTCTACAAAACAATCCCGAAAACCAAGCCGTGGTCGATGAGTTCAAGTCGATGGTCAAATGGGACCAGGAGGGGAATTTGATTGTCTAGCGAGCGTTACCTCGTTGGCCGGGTTCTTCCAAGCTGGATTAAGCCTGCAGCGTCTTTTCTCGTTAGCCTGATCTGCTATAGATATACTGGGTCAGGGGAAAAAACTTTTAGTTGCCCTTTTATTACTGTCCGAGCCACCTTAGGTTTTAGCTACTACTTATGAGTCTAGTCAAGAAGGCCTGTCGAGCGTTTGGTGACGACAGCATGTTCAGATTAAGATCATGGACTGCTACCCGATTCCCACCGAGCATACAAAGCGTTCCGGGATGGGCCAATTTAAAGAAAGTCGGCTGCTGTTTTCCTGGCAGGTTTGCGCGGGGGGACAGAGGTTGGGGTGGAATCGACGGGCTGAGGAAGCTCTTTCTCCACCCATTGCATTTCGGCATCTCCATCCTCCGTTCTCGCTTTCTTGGCGGCCTCATCGTTCACTTCCTTCTCCTTCTCCTTGTCGCGGCGACGTTTCTTATCTTTCTTAGGCTGGATGGATAAGCCACCAGTATCACCATCCTCATCCGCCGCAAATGAGACTATCGGTTTAGCTTTCTTTTTCTTCTTTTCTAGAAAAGGAGCAACACGTTAGATAAGTTTATCAGGGTGCCCACATACCCATACCTTTCTTCTCCGGGCCGTCCTTTTCCGCTTTTCCATCTCTTGCAGCTTTCGAAACGAATGTGGGTCGGAAGGTTGAGGTATCAACCGGCCCTTGCGGTTCGTCAACTTCCATAGGAACACTGGCAGATGCTGAAGCCAGTTTAGGCGGCTCTAAGTCCTCACGGGGATCTTGTTGAAGGACAGACTTGAGCTCTTCACCCTGTTGGTCATCGTTTTCTTCGGCGTCGCTGTCATCCTCACTGTCGCTCGCGAAGATGGCTTTGAAAATATCCATGGAAGGCCGCTGATACGTTAGCGTATCTTGCCCTTGGGTTTCGTCCTCGCCCAAACCAATATTAGCTATATCCTTTCTCCCTGGGGCAGCAGGCGGCGGAGGAGCGATTGGGGTGGAAGTCGAGCTGCCGGATGCTGCGGTTGCGGGAACGGAGACCGTGTCGGGCGGATTCGGTACGTTACCACCGGCACCAAATGAGGCGGTCTCCGCTGGTCCCTCGCCATCTTTTGACATGTATGGATCCGGCACTCCAAAGCGCTTGCACAGCAGTCTCACGGGCCGCCATTCCTTCGTTTCGTGAGTGAGGGGGCCATACATGCCCATTCGGGCAGCTTGGCGTTTGGGATCTTGATCTTCCTCTTTCTGCTTCTCCTTTTCAGACTCGGTACTTTCCTCCGATTCTTCGACAGGTGCGGGGTAATACAGCGCTTCAACGACTTTCGGCACATCCTGGGCCACCGCCGCGGTTCGGAAGCGGTCTGCCATTGCTCCAGACACGGGTTTGAAGATCATGGCCGCCTTGGCGTAGTCCTGAAGTTCCTTTCTAAATTCTTCCTCGCTTTGACGAGGCCGTCGAGCGAGATAAGGCATGCTGGGTCCAGGTGAGGCGTGGTACTTGAGAAAAATCTCGTATCGTGCTTGTTTTTCGGGCTCCGACGTAAATGGTTGAAATCCGCTCATTGCCGCCTTTGCAACACTTGGATGCAGGTTTGGGAGCTCGGAAGGAACGTCTCCACCAATAACAGTTTCAGGTGGCGGTGGAGAGGCCTTCCTGGCTGGAGCACCGCTGGCAACTTCTTTCGCTTTCGCCGCAAATGCCTGGAGCCGCTCACGGTCTTTGGCCGAGAGATAGTCGAAGACGGATCTTGGGGCAGCCTGAAGACGTTCTTCTCCAAGGATATTGCCCCGCTAAAGAGGACACCAAATGAACGTCAAGCACCCTATTATAGTACTGGGTATTCGTACCTTATCGGCGGACATGCCTTCCTGGCGACCCTTGCCTTTTGGTCCGTAAGCCGATCCTGGTGGTGGCACATTCTCTTGGTTTGATGGGGGAGCGGCCTGTGAAGCCCAGAGCTTGGCCGGGTCAGGTTTCCAAGTTTTAGGTATATCCGGAAGCTTGAACCTAACCATGGAACGCAGTGAGTAATATATGTGCTGTGAACGGCTATCTTCACGTACCAAGTATCTTCAATTTCGGGTTTTGCGGACATGACAAAGCCGGATGGTACTGGTCGACCGTCGTGAAAGGTCTGAGCACTGCTCTGTGCTCGCCGTAAGCCTCGCGGAAAGCAAAAGTGGAGGGTAAATTAACCAGACTCACTGAAGTTGAGGCTTTCTTTTCGTCGTGCCGTTTGAGTGAGCTCTGGGTCGAAGGACCGAGTGTAATCATATCGTCGTCTTCGTCGTCTTGAAATGCCATACGTCTTCGTGACGAACTTGTGTCCCCCGTGTCATAGACATCCATATCGTCATCGTCCGCGTCGTTGAGCGCACCAAGACCAAATCCGGCTGTATAAAGAAGCATTAATAAGGAGTCGCGAGCCCGCTGCGAGCAACATACCGCTTATTTTGGGACCCGTAGATCCTTTCTCCGACCCTACGCTTGTTTGAGCAATGAGTCCCGGACCTCGAACATAGCCCAGGCCAAAAGCGTCCCCTTTCGGCGGGTAGTTGGGAATTTGGGTATCGCGAGGAGCAAAGGTATGCTTAGAAGCCTCGTCATCCGGAATATCAGGTCTAGAGGGAGCCACAGATGGTCCCGCTAGTAATTGGTCCTGCTGCTTCAACTTGGCGTATGAGACACGAGGCCCGACACCCTGCCCGGGCCGCCACCCCATCTTGCGCAGGAGTTTGGCCCCAGGGGAATCTTCTATCGGAGGAATCAGATTTTGGAGAGCGCTTGACATTGGGCTATAATTAAAGTCAAAGACTATTCCCAACGGCAAATTGCCCGATGCACATACTCATTTGTATCCGCAGCGGGACGACCTAGCAAGGATCCAGGCTCCGAAGTATCCACCAGCTTTTGGCTAGCTCGCATCTCCTCCAAGTCTTCGTCGTCCATAAAATCCTCGGGACGGGCCTCCTTTTTTGTGGCTCGATTGCTCCTGGACGAAACGAAGTTTGACGGTGTCCATCCTGCGCACGCAATATGTCACCGAGTTGGAATATGCTAGACCTATAGGTAACCCACCTTCTTTCGAGCCAACGGAGTTAAAGTATCCTGCGGACCATCCACCGGTAAAAGCACCATGGAGACGTCTACGACCCTTCTCGTCCCGGACCTAAAGGATTACAGCTTTGGGAGTAAGTGAGTTCAGGGAATCGAGCATTTTGACGCATTAGTACCTCTTGTTCCCATAATGGTTTGAACTCTCCGGTATCCTTCGCCTTTTCCAGAGGTGGTAATGGTGTACCAATCTGCAATGAGGCGTGATAACTCTGGTCAGTGAACGCCCACGCTAGTCCTAGTATGAAAGGCAGTCAACCAGACAGAATGACTCGTTAAGCTTGCTAGATGAGCTACTGGAGTCAATTCCAGCATTTTCAAGTCTTCTTTTTAGTTTCGACGTCATGCCCAAGGTTCAAGATGGGATAGCAAGTACCGGTTGGTGGTGGTGTTAGAGTAGAACGCTTGCCTGTTTGTTTGTCTTCTCTGAATTCTGCCTTGGACTAAGCCTTGCGCTCATTCCCCACCTCTCGATCTTCGGCAGTATGGCCACTTACGAGCAATCAATTGATCCGTCGCTTCTCACAAACTCAGTCACGTCCGACAGGGCAGATGATGATTTGTTTGCAGATGACCAGGAAGCCGAGACCTCACAGCACCAGGCTCAGGACGATGGCGACATGGGAGATCTCTTTGGGGATGAGGACGCCGATGAGCAGCCTAACCAAGAAGCAAATAGGTTAGGAGACTCTGACTACCGTATCTCGTATGGTGACTGAAGATGGACGCGCAGGCAATATTCGGCAGGACCATCTGCCTCTGGCTCTGAAGCGGACGGGTTGACGCCAGCCGAGCGGCGGAAGAGGAAGGCCATGGAGTATGAAGAGGACGACGAAGCAGCTGAAGAGCAGCAGGTCGTAGAATTGAGTGAAGCGCAGGCCCAGCTACCCAATCTCCCTTTGCCAGTCAGCTCGGACGGCAACGTATGTTCCAATTGCCACTCGGCCACGGCATGCAATCGCTTACCCTTGTGGCTCTCAGTATTGGATTCTTCGTCTCCCAAACTTCATCAAGCTCGAATCCAACCCTTTCGACCAGGACACCTACCAGGGTCCAGGTATTGACGAAGACAGCACGCTCAACAATCGCGAAAAGAGTATGAGCATCAAGCTTGAGGTAGAGAACACGATAAGATGGCGTTGGGTCAAAGGTCCTGATGGACGAATGGTTAGTATGCGTCCACAGATACCGTTTTAATGCTTCGATCTCATCGTTCGTTCACCAATAGCGAAAACAATCCAATAGTCGCATAATCCGCTGGTCCGATGGCACAATGAGTTTACAGCTCGGGAAAGAAATCTTCGATGTCTCGTCCAACATCGACCTACCTCAAAACGCTGCCCCTCGTACAATGACCCAACAAGCATCCCAAGCGTCTCAAGAGACCGCCGCCGTACACGGTGTCAGTCGAAACCAAGGCTTGACCTACCTCTTCGCTCAGCACGTCAAAGCTGAGCTTCTGCAAGCCGAAGCTCCAATCACCGGCACGCTTTCCCTCACACCAACTGGCATGCAGTCCGAAACGCACCGTAAACTCGTCAAAGCCGTCGGTCAGAAGCACAGCAAGGTCACCAGATTGATGATGGCCCCCGACCCGACGAAGGAATCTGAGCAGGAGAGGGCTGATCAAATGAAAGCTGCTAAGCGAGCCTCGACAGCCAAGAAAAGAAGGACAGGCGGTGGGGGAGATGGTTTACCACGTCGGCGAGCGACCGGTGGTGGAAGAGCATCTACTAAACGGAGCCGGGCTGAATGGAGCGATGAAGATATGTCGGACGAGGAGGACTTTGGGAGGAGATATAGTAAGACAGCGGAGTCTCAAAGTCGTAAGCGTCCTGGCGCTGGGGAATATGAAGCCGACGAAGTGAGAAGCCCAAGCCGTCATTCCCGTTTCGCTTTACTAACCCTCTCCTTAGTTCTTGGTCGAGGATGACGAAGACGAAGGCAAAGTTGCTGACGATGCCGACTCACTCGAAGCAGCCGAGGAAGCTATTGAACGTCTCGAGCTCCACCGAAACCGAAAGAAAGACAAAAAGAAGAAAGATTCCGACGAGGACAGTGACGAGGATGGTGATGGGATGGCTGTCAGTGATGATGAACCTGAAGCCGCCGTTCGACGTGCGGGTGGGCGCAAAACGAAGCGTCTGGCCTTGGACGACTCGGATGAAGAGTAGATCTTCTAGTGTTCTTTTAATACTGGATTGCGTTCTTTGCTGCGAGCCCATGATACAGTCGAGTTTGCACGGCGTGAAAGACATTTATTCGGCACCAACTCCTCCCCACCCATCTTCGTCATCTACTTCGTCCTCTTCTTCCTCGTCTCCGACCTCTTCGCTCTCACCGTTGGATCCCCCTTCGTCCGACAAGGCGTCCGTCCACTCCGCCTCGTCTTCGTCCTCGTCTTCTTCCTCTTCCTCATGTCTCTTCCTCTTCCCCGCTGTTTGAGGTGGAGCGCCGTCTGCCATTGCTAAGCTAGTTAGCCGACTACCTTTTGTGTCGTAGGTCGCTATTGGTCGTATCTGAGATGCTTCTGACGCAACCGACGTGGCATTCGAGGTGGGTGGCAAGTCGAGAAGGTCGTAAAGATTGATTTTACCGTCCGACCCTATTGTCGTCAGATACATCGTTTGAGATCCTGAGGGCAATGTGATGGGCAATGTCGCCAGTGCCTTTACTCTATAAATTTCGCCTGATTAAACAGCCAGCATGAGGGTGGGCAAGAGCGATGGGGCGTACCGGCTATCGTGGCCAACAAAATGGCTGACGACTGTATACGCAATGGTCTGTGCCTCGTTCTCCGTCTCAACGTTATCGCCATTGCCAGTAATATTGGGTTTTCCCTCCTCATACACGGCGACCTTCTTGTCTTCTCCAGCCACCAACAGAACTTCCGAATCAGTGGACTTTCCGGGCAGGGAAACAAAGCGGAGATCTTGTATTCGGGCAGTGTGGGTGATTTGACAGAGCAACGTCATCGAGGTGGAGAAAAGGTCTACGGTGTTCAACGTCTGCACGGCGAACTTGGTACCTGTTGTCGACCACCGTACCAATTCGGCCTCTTTTAGAAGGCATATCTAGTCAGACGCAATTTTAATGTATCGCTACCCAGATCAACATGCCTACCTTTGTAAATCTTAGTGCTCCCAGCGGACTTGCCTCGCATGAAGTCCCACATCCGAATGGTTCGATCGCTGCCGATACTGAGAGCGACTTTGCCAGAAGGGTGAACGGCAACACAGTTAACTTTTCCTTTGTGACCTTTGAACACCCGTAACACCGCCCAGTCCTTCGTGCGGTACAGTATGATGGTGCCGTCTTCGGAGCATGAGAGTAAATGGTGTGGGCTTGGGAAAGTGAGGTGCGTGATAGATCCTACGAATGGCAATCAATCTCATATTGGCATTCACGCTTAAAATCGTAAGATATGTCCACAAACCTGTGTGCTGGAACAGTCCACCGACCTCCTTTCGTTGCCGGAGATTCCATACTTTCACGACTTCGTCTGCAGAGCTCCCGGTAGCCAACCACTTCCCATTGGATGGCGATGCAGCGACAGATCTGACCGAACCGACATGGGCCGGGAATATGAAGATCGGGGTCAAGGTTGGTTTCGGCCGGGCACCGTCTGAAGTCGACGAAGAAGGGAAGGTCCCTTCAAGACCGTAAAGAAGCTTCTCGTACGAGCCGGCAATAATCTTGAACGTAGTAGGCTTGTGAGGGTGCTCTTCGGCTTGAATAAGTGCTGTAGGTTTTGTTTTCGAAGGTGCTTTTGGTGGTTCCAGAGCAGAGAGCTCAGCTCGCGCTTTACCCTTCTCCCTGACGATCCCTCGCAGAGACTTGAGCTGCGTTGGTTTAATCGGTCTGCTATCATCCCTCCTCTTCTGCGCCGGATCGGGCTGGCTAACCCGCTCAAACACTTGTGCGGGCCTCTTCCCCTTGTCGTCTGCGGGTGCTTTCTTGGCTTTGAAAAATTTAGTCTTCGCCTTGCCATTCGGCTTTTGGGACGAATCTTTCTTTTCGAACCGTTGCTTTTTCTTGGGTGGAGGTTTGACCATGGCCTATTTCCGAGTGAGGTGAAGCTTACACGAACTTGGTAAAATTGAAAGTTCTCGCTCTGTGGCTGTGCAGCAAGCGGAGATAAACCGGCTGCTTATGTCCGACAGAACGTTAGACGCCCGCAGCCAACGTGTTTTATCATTAACCTGCCACGACAATCATTGTTGTACGTACTAGACGGTCCCATCACCTCTGACTACCTATCTCCATCTTCTAAAGTACCATGGCGTCTTCTACTTTTGCTGACCGTCCTCTCAAGAAACTCTGCTTGTTCGACGTCGATGGCACGTTGACTCCAGCGCGTCAGGTACGTGCGCCCTCTTTGGGATGCGACGCGTCTTCGCCCCACGAGATGGTTATTCGTGCTGAAATTCCCAACAAACTTCATCATTGAAATGCTCGCATTTTGATCAAACAGCAAGTTTCCCGAGAGATGCTTGACGTGCTCGCTCAGCTCAGGAAGAAGGTGGTAATCGGGTTCGTCGGTGGCTCAGATCTGTCCAAGATTTCGGAACAGCTTGCTGTAGGCGGTGGAAGAGGTGTGGGATGAGCTTCTCCTTCTTCTGCCCCCATCTTGTTCATTCATTAACGCTGGCTATTTGCGCAGTTGTGGATGGCTTCGACTATGGCTTCGCCGAGAACGGCCTCACTGCCTACAAGATGGGCAAAGAGCTTCCATCTCAGTCTTTCATCAAGTTCTTTGGAGATACGGAATACAAGAAGCTCGTCAATTTCATTCTCCATTACATCGCAGATCTCGATATCCCGATCAAAAGGTTCGCCCGGCTTCCTTGAGAAAACCCGCCCGCAAAAGCTAATGGCGCGTCCTAACCCCAATCTCAATTTTTCTAGAGGAACATTCGTTGAGTTCCGCAATGGAATGATTAATGTGAGCCCGATTGGTCGCAACGCCACGTACGTCTACTGTTTCTGTGCTTCGTTTTCCGAAGGGGAAGGGGGGCAGCATTTCGAGGCGTTATCGAAGTCTGACATCCGTTATCCAACCTCACCAACAGGATCCAAGAGCGGAACGAATACGAAGCCTACGACAAGGTAAATACACTAGTCTTTCAAGTTGCTTCCTACACACACTCGAGCTGATCGCTTTCCCGTTACCTGTTGGACAACTCACTCCCAGATCCACCAAGTCCGCGCCCAGTTCGTGAAGAAGCTCAAGGAAACGTTCCCTCAATACGATTTGACTTACTCCATCGGCGGACAAATTTCCTTCGACGTCTTCCCGCGTGGGTGGGACAAGACATACGCGTTGAAGCACGTCGAGGACGAAGGGTTCGAGGAGATTCACTTCTTCGGTGATAAAACTTACCAGGTGGGTCATCATTTCTTTGTTCCCTCCCAAAGTCGTCGTGATATCCAGCCGCTGGACCGGTTTGTCCCAGCGACTTGCTTTCTTGGACACATTTACGACCGCCATCTTCCCTTACGTCCCTACTGGTCGTCGTTAATATACTAATTATTGTCCTTTTTTTAGGGCGGTAACGACTACGAAATCTATACAGACAGTCGCACCATCGGCCACTCCGTCAAGAGTCCTGAAGACACCATACGGATCCTGAAGGAGCTTTTCCTTTCTTAGATTGCTTAGTCGTAATCGCAGTTTTAAATGTTGTCATATGTTTTTTTTCCTTGTCTTGTATTCTCGCGATCTCATCTTGGGACTTGTGAACGTGTAGTTTGCTTTGTGTCGGTCGAGTGATGCGCAGGTACAGCTCTCCGGTCCACCCTGGGTTCCACATGGAAGCCATGCCAGTGGCCCTAAACTTGGGATAATGTTCTGCAAAATTCTTGTTTGGTTCGGCAAATCAACAAGATGATACATTGAGATTTGATGCGCGGCGGGTCGACATTGCTTGACAGGCCGGCTTTGCGAGAAGCACCCGCAGGAATATATTGTCTCCGTCAGAACTCATGACAACTTGTTGTTTTGATTCACGTACATCAGGATTTGGAACTGTTGCACAAACAGAAATCCCAGAATGAAATATAAGGACAATGTTGGGGGGTAATGATAGATCCGGACGAATCTAACAAACCCACGGAAGGGGGCCACGATGGGGAAGAGAAAGAGAACAGATCAGTTACTACCGACTATGTACCAGCTCTACGCTGTTGTCATGACAATGCATTTTAAATCCAAACTCACAGGCAAGAGTCTGAATCGGACTCGGACTGGTGTTCGCTTCGACGTTATTTTTTCCTATTCAAATCTGCGGACGTGTACATAGCCACAGCTACGTCCAAGTCGGAACGTGTTCCCCTACGCCATCGTTCTACTTTGAGGGAAGGTACTCCGAGTTAAGCAAAGATGTTTTCGGCAAGGGAGCTGCGAGGTGTATCATGAGAGTTGGCCATGCCTGCATCCTGAGGAGACCGAGCGCGGTAATTCCATGCATGGGTGCGGGTCATTCCCAGGAATTCTCTGAAGCGTCAGATGCAACTAGCTACGTAGGACTAGACGGAGCAGCGGCACGAAAAGCAAAGAAACCACAGAACGACGACAGCGAAACAACTAAGAGAAACAAGCCGAAGAAAGGATATAGATATAGAGGGGAGAGAACAGATTAGAAGGCGAAGAAACGGGAGCAAGGAGTGCGGGGAGCCGACGAAGCGGAAGGGGCACACGGAAGGGACAGAATTGAATTCAAATGAGGATGGGAAGACCAATGGGCGTTTAATGACACGCTAAAGTCGCTCGTAAGACCCATTCACCCTACCCATGACGGGTTCGGGGAATACCTCAGAGAACGCGGGTTGGTGATCCCGCAACATTCATCCCCCGGCTTCAGCGCGTGTTCTTTGCACGGTTCCGGAATGAATGGTGTTTTGGTTTCTGGTTGCAAGTCATTGCGCTGCGGAGTGCTACCTATCTAGGGCTCCGCGTGGATTGGATTATCCGAGCAATCCGTCGGATTCCATCCCCGGACTGCGGATGCGGATCTGGTCTGCCAATTGAAGCTCTCAAGCTAGCGGATTGAATTCGTCGGTTGCTCGGATTGCTAGGATGGGACTCGATGTTCATTGTATCGTCCAGACCGTCTTTATTTTGGTTAAGGATGTCATGATAGGTCAACGTTCAGATGTGATTCCTTGTCCCGCAAGAATGGCGCGAGACTTCTTGGCAAAACCAGGCTCGCCTGTCAGGTTTGAGAAGTATCTTAATATCCGTCTTCATGTGATATCCCTTTGCCGAATACTCCTCTCAAGAGTGGCAATTCGATTCCTGTCGAGATTCCATGCGAATCGGTCGCCTAGAGAAGCGGAAAGGGAAGCCAGTAGCCAAAAGAACTCTCCTGTGCATAAACATAAACAGAACTATTCTATCGAGTTCTATGAGATACCAGAGCTCTTTCTTAGCATTCGACGGATTTCCACGGGTTCTCGGATATTTAGGATCCGGATCCGGATCCGGATCGACCCACTGGACGACCTCTATCCATGGGATTTCCATTCAATCCATACGGAGCCCTATACCTGTCTCTTCTACTTCTAAAATCATGTTATTTCAGGAGCGCACTGACGCCATCGTCTGAAAACTCAAGGGTTCATCAGGAAGGTTTCTCAATGGAACAAGCCGACCCTGCCCGCTAAAATAACTCTTCGATACCGCAATGCCATCGTCGTCACTTCGGGGATATCAGATCCGTACGCCACTCTCTATGGTTCCTTGTACCGTTGCACGAGACGGTGAGGGAATACGGCCGGTTCCCCGACAATTCATTCGGACATCTGAGACATATTACTGGCATCGGATACGTAGGCTGGAAGCTCTAGGACCCTGATTTTGGAGTAGCATATTGAATCTTGATTTACGCGATACGCTCTCAACCTCGTCGCCTGGGCTTTATATATACAAGGCAATTTCCAAAGTGTGAAGTCCGAAAATTCCCAGTACGTGCTCTCCTTATCGCTCTTGTCGAGGCAATAGGCGAGAAGAGGTGTACTTTATTCAGCCGTCTATCTTTTCAGACCGCCCCAACGGCATTCCTTGTCAAGCCTCCGCATCACTCCCCTCAGCCTAGAAAACAGTATCCAAGCTCTGTATACATAATGAGCCATCTTATCCAAGCAGATAATCTCGTGGGGGGCGGGAGACACCATGCCAATGATGACATTCCTGGGTCCGGTCGGAGTGGTACCATGGGCGGATTCGAGCAAAGCACCAAATTGGTGGGTCTCGTCCGAGCTCTGGGCGTTTGCTTTGATAATTTACTGAAACGATTGGCTGGTAGGCGTCCAGGCTTGAGAAACTCGCATATCGCAGAATTGATCCTTCCAGGATCAAGTTTCCGGAGGATGTCCGCGAGTTTTCTGGCGGACACGCAACAGTCTCCAAGGCTTCCATGAATTTCCGGTGGTCCAAGCCCAACGGATCGATACGCTACCGTTTTCCAACTTTACAGCAGGTAGCAGTAAAGAAAATGAGAATAGCGGATGATACGGATCTCGAGCGAGCACTGGGGGTAAGAAATCTTCTGCCAACCGAGCATTTGCTGCAAAGCGTTTAAGTTCATCTTAGTTGGCAGTCAGGGAAATCGAGTTCCTCGAGGGACTTGATCACCCAAATATCGTCGAGTTTCAAGGATTTGTTGAAGAAGTATCAAAAGGGATAATTTGGGTTGTATTTGCCTGGGCAGCAAATGGCAATCTGAGAGATTTTGTCGGCTCCATCGAATGGGAAATTCCCGAAAGAATCTCACTGGTAAGAACAATGGCGTTCTCCTCAGCCCCAACTTAAGACGTCGTGTTTCAGATTAATGACGTGGTGCAAGGATTGGCATACATCCACAACCAACAACCACCCATCTGCCATGGCGACCTTAAATCAGTGAGTTTAGTAGTTAGATATGACACACTTGAGGGACTGAATCCTTGATCTGAATAACGCAGCTCAATGTGTTAGTCAGCTGGAAACGTCGCGCCGCAATTACTGACTTCGGCTCCGCTCGTCGAGTCTCACGAAATGGCCCGGATGCGGAAATGAAGCACGTTGGAAGCCAATCAGGGTCAACGCAGCCGCTTAACGCAACCTTCTGTACCTTCACCAATACCATAACCCTGACGGGGAATAAATACACCCTTCGCTGGGCAGCTCCAGAGCTGCTAATGGAAGACCAGCTTAGCCTTTGGGGTGATATCTGGGCATTGGGGTGGATAGCTTGGGAGGTAAGGCTACCGAGTTCCAACCTGTTCGGCAGCCGAGGCTCACGAAGGGGCTTGGAAATAGGTTATGACCAACTCTATTCCATTCGAAGATGCCTCAACGGACATTATTGTTGTTGAACGCGTCCTCAAGGGAGAACTGCCCTCACTCACACAGATCGCCCACTTCTCATTTATTCATGAGCTTTGCTTGCTTATGAATATGTGCTGGAGATATGAACCTATCGAAAGGCCGACGGCTAATTATTGTCGAGAGTCCATCGAGAAAATGGTGAGAGAATCTGGTTCCGGGGTGTTGAAGCACAACTGACTCTTTGTCATTTAATAGCCGATGTTTGTACCGGAGGTCGACCCAGATGGACGACCTGCAAGATCTTTCCCTATCCACCGTCTACGCGAGTTAGGAAATTTTTACCAATCTCGGGGTGAATACGAGAAGGCATTTGACTTCTTCAGCAAGGCCCTTGAAGCCTCGAGAAAGCAAGGCTCGCAAGAAATTCTTCCAAGTTTGCGTAATCTCGCTCAACTTCATCGGCTTAGAGAGGAGTACAGCGAGGCTATTGCACTGTACTCCGAGATAGAGACATACAGTACCAGGGCCGTCGAGGGCGTGGCCAGCGATCTGTGTAATCTCGCTCAACTGCATCGGCTTCGAAATGAGTACAACAAAGCAATGGAGCTAAACTCCCAGGGTCGGGATATCCAAGAAGAAGAGCGCCTTTCTAAAGCTCTGTGGAGTCTGGCTGAGGTGTTTTGGCGTCAAAAGGAGTACTGGAGGGTGGTCGAGCTCTACAATGAGGTGTTGGAAATCCGTACCGACCTCGGGGACAGCAAAGGCAGAGCTGAAGCTCTGCTGGGTCTCGCCGATACGCACCGAACTCGCGGCCAGTCCGACAAGGCCATCTCGCTCTACTCGGAGGCCTCTGAAATCCATACAAGCCTCGGCGACACAAAAAGCAGAGCCGACGTACTTTGTAAAATCGCCGATATGCATCGGGCTGGAAGAAAGTACGGCAAGGCCATTCCTCTGTACTCTCAGGTCTTGGAAATTCGTACCAGCCTCGGAGACAAAAACGGCAGGGCAGGCGCTCTGTCCTGTCTCGCTGATATGCATCTAGATCGGCACGAATATGACCGGGCCATCCCCCTTTACTCCGAGGCCATGGAGCTCTGCCCTACCCTTCACGACACCAAAGGCAAAACCGACGCTCTTTGGGGTCTCGCCGGAGTGAATCGGCTTCGAGGCGAGTATGACGAGGCCGCCCGGCTCTACTCTGAGGGCTTGGAGATCAGTACCTCCCTTGGAAATGACAGAGACAAGGCCGACGCTCTTTGGCATCTCGCTGAAATACATCGGCTTCGAAGCGATTACGACGTAGCCATCTCGCTCTACTCCGAAGCATTGGAAATCCGTACCCATATCGGCGACAAAAAAGGCAAAGCCCACGTGCTTTGGGGTCTCGCTGAAGTGCATCGACTTCGAAGCGAGTATGATAAAGCAAACCAGCTCTACTCCGAGACCTTGAGGATCCGTGCCAGCCTCGGCGACGAAGGAGGCGAAGCTGACCCTCTTTTGGATCCCGCTGATGTACATCAGCCTCGAAGCGGGTACTCTAAGGCGATGGATATCGGTACCGGCCCTGAAGCCGAGAAACTCTGGGCGATCGCTCTTTGGCGCCAGGCAGAGTCGCATAGGCGTCGTGACGAGTACCGAAAAGCCATCGGTCTCTACTCTCGGGTCGTGGAAATTCGTGCCGACGTTGGCGACACAGATGGCAAAGCCGAGGCTCTTACCCGTCTAGCTGATATACATCAGCTTCTCAGCGAATCCGACAAGGACATCCGCCTTTACCTCCAGGCCGTAAAACTTTGCCACAGCAAAGGAAGAGTTGACCTTCTTTTGGATCTCGCTGATGTGCATCGGCTGCAAAGCGAGTACAAGGAGGCCATTCCGCTCTACTTGGCGGCCTTGAGAATCGGTACCAGCCAAAACGACAAAAAAGGCGGGGCCGACGCTCTTCTCCGTCTCGCTGATGTGCATCGACTTCGAAGCGAGCACGACGAGGCTATCCCGCTCTAATCCGAGGCCTTGGGAATCTGTCCCAGCCTCGGTGACAAGAAAGGCGGCGCCGACGCTCTTCTGGGTCTCGCCGACGTGCATCAGCATCGAAGCGAGTACGAGAAGGCTATCCCGCTCTACTCCGAGGCCTGGGGAATCTGTACCCGTCTTGGTGACCAAAAGGGCAAAACTGACTCTCTTTGGGGTCTCGCTGAAGTGCATAGGCTTCGTAGTGAATACGGCAAGGCCATCCCACTCTACTATGGGCTCATAAAAATCGGCACAGACTCCGCTCAGAGCAAAAGCAGAGCCAACGCTCTTTTGCGCTTCGCTGATGTGTTTCGGCATCAAGGCAATTGCTACGAGGCCATCCGGCTCTACGTCGAGGCCTTGGGAATATGTACCCTTCTCAATGACAGAAAAGGCAGAGCCGACGCTCTTTGGAGTCTCGCTGATCTGCATCGGCTCCGAAGTGAGTATGGCACAGCCAACGCGCTCTACTACGCGGCCTTGAGACTCCATACCTCCCTCGGCGACAGCAGGGACAGAGCCGACGCTCTTTTGAGTCTCGCTACTCTGCGTCGGCATCAAGGCATGCACGACGAAGCCATCCCGCTATACTACGAGGCCTTGAAAATTCGTACTAGCCTCGGTGACGAAAACGGCAGAGCCGATGTTCTTTTGGGTCTCGCCGAAGTGCATCGGCTTCAATGCGAATACGCTAAGGCCATCCCGTTCTACTCTCAGGTCTTGGAGATCCGTACCGATCTCGGCAAGAGCAAAGGCAAAAATGACGCTCTTTCTGGTCTCGCTGATGTGCATGAGCATCCAGGGTATGTCAACGCCGCCACCTCTCGCTTGTGGCCTCGAGAGCTCATCCCTACATCGGCAGGAACAAAGTCACAGCCCACGCTCTTTGGGGTTCCGTTGATCAGCAGCGCTATCAAACCAAGTACCAAGGGGGCATCTGGCTGTACTCCAGGGTTTTGAAAACCTGCACTAGCTTCTGGGACAGCAAAAGCAGGGCCGAGGCTCTCTGGGGTCTCGCTGAAGTGCATCGGCTTCAAAGCGAATACGACAAGGCCATCCCGCTCTACTCTCAGGTCTTGGAAATCTGTACTGACCTCGATAAGACGAGAGGCAGAGCCAACGCCCTTTCCAGTCTCGCTGATGTGCATTTGCATCGAGGCGAGTACGAAAAAGCCACACTCGACTCTGCGGCCTCGAGGATTCGGGCCTACCTCAACAACGAAGGCAGAGCAGACGTTCTTTGGGGTCCCACTAATCAGCACTCGTATCGAAGGCAGGACGACCAGGACATCTGGCTGTACTCTGGGGTTTCGGAAATCTTTACCAGCTTTTGCGACGACAGAGGCAGAGAGGAGGCTTTTCGGGGTCTCGCTGAAGTGCATTGGCATTGGGAAGTGTACCGCGGAGACTGTCTGCCCGACTCTCCGGCCTCAGGGGTTCATGCCCATGGTACAGACTCTCAGGGTATCGCTGGTGTGCGTGAGCTTCTAAGCATGCTCCACAAGGCCACCGATCCCTTCGCCGATCCCTTGCAGATCCGTACCGACCTCGGCAACCACAAAGGCAGAGCTGACACGCATCGTGATCTCCCTTACATGCTTTGGACTTCAGACAGGTACACCAAAGCCATGCGGCTCTACTTAGATGCCTACTCGGAAGCTTGAAGGGCAGGCCCCCGCACGTTCTCAGGCTAATGTCCAGTTTCGCCCGAATCATCGAGATAACGCTGTATAGATTGTGCCAGATACGCTTGTAATATATTAATTTCTTACCGAGAAAGGTGTATGGGAAATATATCGACTGGATAAACAACTTGCAAGTTTCCCTCCATTTGGGGTAGGGTGCCGCAAAGTCTCCAGTCGTCTTGGTGAATTGACGAGACGATATTGTGGGACGGTACACTGCAAACGACGCTCATAAAGCTTGACAGGAACCAATATTGGTATGGATTGCGACCCACTGAGCCACTCGCGTGTAGGGTTGGGCAAAGCTGGCCGGGCCGGGCTTGGGCAAGCTTGAGCCCGACGTAGCTCTGGGCTCCGGCTCAAGCTCCGTCGACGGGGATTGGCTCAAGGCTGAGCTCGAGCCCGGTGGGGTTACCAAAATGCTAAGGGAAATAAGGGGTTCCCGCCCTCAGTCCCGGGAATAGACTGTCACAGTGAGTCAAATGCATTCACTTCCGCACACCCTGCATGCATCTTGATTGGAGAGATTTCTTCTTGTAGAATCGGGGACTGACGCTAGCGCCGCTACGATCACGAACTTAGTAGGATGGAAGTTCTGAAGGTGTGGCTGAGCGGAGTTAAAGGTTTCCTTATCTCCGACTCAACAAGAAACGTGTTTCATTAACCTGCCACAATCACCAGTATTATACGTACTAGACTAACCCATCAACTCCGACTACCTATCTTCGTCTTCCGTAGTGTCATGGCTTCCTCTACTTTTGCTGACCGTCCTGTCAAGAAACTCCTCTTGTTCGACGTCGATGACACGTTGACGCTACCGCGTCAGGTACGTGCGCTACTTTGGGGTGCGACGCGTCTTCGCCCCCCACGAAATGATCATTCGTGCTGAAATTCTTGACACCTTCTCATCTTAACCTAATCTCGCACTTTAAATACTTGCATGTGATTTAAATAGCTAGTTTCCCGAGAGATGTTCAACGCACTCGCCCAGCTCAGAAAGAAGCTGGTGATCGGGTTCGTCGGCGGCTCAGATTTGAACAAGATTTCCGAACAGCTCGCTTTAGACGGGGCAAAAGGTGGGGCGTGATCTTCTTCTTCTTCGTCCACCCTCACGATTATGTACTGACAAGGCAACTGGCACAGCTGTGGAGATTTTCGACTATGGCTTCGCCGAGAACGGCCTCGTCGCGTACAAAATGGGCAAGGAACTCCCTTCTCAGTCCTTCATCAAGTTTTTTGGGGATACAGAATACAAGAAGCTCGTCAAATTCCTCCTGCATTACATCGCGGATCTTGACATCCCGATCAAAAGGTTCGCCCTGTTTTGCTCGTGAACCTCGCCCCACAAAGGCTAATGGCGTGTCCTATTTTGACTTGTTCCTCATCCGAACCTCCGCAGAGGTACATTCGTCGAATTCCGCAACGGGATGATTAACGTGAGCCCGATTGGTCGCAATGCTACGTACGTCTCGGGCTTCGGTGCTTCGTCTTCTTGTGGGGCAGCATTTTGGGGGGGGGGGGGTTATTGAGGTGTGACACCCGTTAACCGAAACCACCCACCGGCTGCAAGAACGGGCCGGGTTCGAGGCCTACGACAAGGTAAGAATAGAAAAAAATTCA
>WSUI01000399.1:0-29507 GCA_019633595.1 Tulasnella sp. UAMH 9824
ACGTGGTACGATTCACCCATCTCAGGCTAAGGAACCTGGTTAACGAAGGTACATCTTCACCCGTTTTGATAGGTCATAATTAGTACGACTTGCCTTTCCGTCTAGTCATCCTGCTAGATGCTTAACCGAATTCACTTATCAACTAGTGGTCCGAGTATTCAACCTTCTGGTCTGGGCCACGGCACCTCTATCTCTTTTCTTTCTGGGAGCCTAGTGAGCTGCTGGATTGTATGATATTCGTGCCTTGATTCAATACTTACCAGTGATCCACATGTAGCTTCATATGGGCGCTCATAGCCACATTCGTAACGCGAATGATGCTCCACCTGCGGTGGGCGGCCTCTTTCGACTCTCAGCGCAGCCAGACGACGCTATTTGGAGAGACGGGCTTCAGTACGCGCATCATTTGGGCTCGGCACCCTTTAACGACCACAGCAGTCTCTCCGGATTCCCACTTGGCGCACGATCAAGATGATCCTGGCCGGAGCAGTGAGGATGAAGGGAGTGGGGAGAGAATTGAACTGCGTACTTATCGAGCGGACCGCATCCCGACTAACGATAACGGCTGACGATGTCCCGAGTTCCAAGGTTCACTCTCGTCAAAACGTTTCAAATAGGGGAAGTGTTAGTTGTATGGCGGGTTGTTCTAATTGAGCGTTTTGTCCTGTAAAAGGCCTATCCTTATTATCGGTACGATTTCGACTTTTGGGCGTAATGAAGATCAATTTGAGTCTCCTTTCTGTGCCTTCGATCGAGTTTTCAAAGAGATCGAATCTCTGGGAAGGAGTGATGCGACACCTCGTCAAAAAATCTCGGCTTGCAGCAAACAGAGACTCACTCCATGTGGTTCGTACCTTGGCTTTCCGATAGCTATGGCGATACAATTCTGGCCAATTTCTCGAATCGCCCGTCCACCCATTCAAGTACCGATGGTTGTTTGCTCGGAAACCTCCTGAGTGTCAGCGCAGAAGACGGAGGTGAATTAGCAAACTTTGGGGTAAAATTGAGTCCAGTATCCTGGATCGTTTCTTCCTTCGCGGAATTTTAGGGTGCTCGTTATTATTAGTGACAGGAGGTCCTACACCGGGCGATCATAGCTACCCTGAAGGGCTATGGCCTGACTGGTTGCTAGCCTTCATTCCAAACCTATCCGCTTCGCTTCCGATGCTAGGGCCCTGTGGCGGTCCTTGGCTCCGTCTTGGGAAGATATAGAGCCCACCCCTTTGAGGCTATCTCGAGTCTTGGCGACTTCGATTACCCTACATGCCCCATGATGTTTACGTTGAACCTTCGGGTATCACCCTTTACGACTGGGTACAATGTCGGAAGTTCTTACCCGATTTTGAGGCCTCGGGAGGAACTTGTTACCTCGTAGAAAAAGTGCCATTCCCCACCGGCCCAGCATACAAAGCGCTCAAGTGACCTAGGGGGCTGCCTAACCTCAGTGAAAGGTATGCATGTGATTAAGCAAACACTTTGTAAATGTCGAGAATATGGATCCTCCCGTTTGCAGAGCTATCTACTCGACCCGTTTCCGGCTCGGGATGTTTTGACTAGGCGTTACTTGAGTCAAGGTGCTAGTCTATCGCGAAGCCCTTCGGTGAAAATATCGTATCATCCCGGAATTCGATAATTTCCTATTTCGGATAAGTAATTCGAAGGTGTTGGAGTAGACAACCGGGCGGGGATCAAGCCTTGGAACCCCTGAAGGGTCATGCGCCCTGCTGACAAAGCTGCTGTTTGCAAATAGCTTAAGGCGTTTTACGGGTCCGCTTGGCTCCCAAGCCCATCAACCCTTATCCATCCCTTCGCATCGCCTTCGCGAGATATATTTGAGCCGAGCCCTTTCAACCATTTCGACTGGTGGCACCGATCGTCGCCCTCGATCGAACTTTGGCTCCCGTTTTCTCTTCCTCCTGCTCTTCCACCCTTGCGATCGCCGTCCCTCAGAGACCCAATGAATGTCGAATCATACTCATAACCCGGTCTCCTCGCTCCAGATCGTGCAGCATGCTGAAGCTTCGAGATACATGGCATGTTGAGTATATTTCAGGTAGATTCTGCTGAGTTTTTCGCCATCCTCATCACGACCCTTTCTCTTCAGTGATTGGGTTCACTGTCGTTTTCTGGGATCATATCTGCACTTTCAGCGACGAAGTCCAGTTCTTATGGACTGCGCCGAGATCTTTCGTAAAAATCTTGTTCTTGGGGGTAAGTCCCTGTTCCTACCCATCTCCTACACTGGAGCTGGGTTGACCGTGTGGCTCTTCCCTTCTTCCCTTCTATCTTTTCTTTTTGTTGTCTGGAAGAATCGATATCTTGCTCTTGTATGCATGGGCCTCGCAGCCCTTCGTGAGTACATGGACTTAACACTGAAGTTCCCGAAGGAGATATTGACGGGATGCTCCAGAGACGAGTCGTTTGGTACCCATGTCAGATACAGTACGTTTGCTTCTCTGAATATCTCTGCCCACTCGTTAACGTTACCTAAATTTTGGCACGTGCAGTTGTATGTTGATGATCTGGTTGCTGCGCACTGTGCTTGTTTTCATGTGTTGGCCGCATATCGTTTAGCTGCACGGTATTGATCATGGTGCTTGGTTGTCTCGAAATCGTATCATTAGCGATTTGGGATCGTAAGTACAAACGCCGCTGTCCTGAACAATTTGCTCAGCTAACGAGCCTCGAGTGCTGCTACTATTTCGAGTGCACGCCCTTTGGGCAGGACGTCGTGATATTGTTGTTGCAACCTCCATCCTCTGGTGCATGACATATGTTGGTCACGCTGTGGTCGGTCTTTTGGGTGCCGTTGAGCTCATCCGTTAGTTTAGGATCTTCCTGCGTTTCTACAAGCTGCTAACGATCACATTCTTGTAGCTCACCTGTACTTCGACGCCCTTGCCAACGTATGTGCTTCTGATTATCGGCCAAACCCATTTGCCATATTGTGGGCGTTTGCGGTAAGCTTTGGGGGGTTCCCGGTCAAAGCTTGGGCAACTGACCAGTCGCATGTAATGCAGCTATTTTGCGAAACCGTAATGTTCATCTTGACGATCATCAAGGTCATAGAGGATCGCAAATCTGACCAGTTCAATAATCCTCTCATGAAGAGCCTTTATTACGGCCAAATTATTTACAACGTTGTGAGTGCTCATTCGACTTTCACCCATCTAGGTTGAAGAAGTTGCCTCACTGACTGCCTGCTCGGCAATCATATGGCAGGTAATCATCGGTACTACCAGATTTGTAACGTATTCACTCCTTCGACCAGCTAACCAAATTCACTTGGAAACTAGGTGTCCGAGTGTTCAACCTTGTGGTCTTTAGCACGTTTACCCCATCTTCCCTATTCCTGGGTGTTTTGTGCGTTGTTCAACCACCCAATACGCTGGCTCCAAACCCTGATACTTACTCATTCCCTATACCTAGCTTTCTATGGGCGATGATAACCGCCCTCGTAACAAGAATGATGTTGCACCTTCGGAAGGTAGCCTCCACCGACTCTCAGCGTGGCCAGACCACGTTGTTTGGAGAGACGGCCTTCAGTACGCGGATTGTTTGGGCACGACATACGTCAGCAGTATACTCGTCCCGCACAGCATTCTCGCCTAATCTCCATTTACCGGATGACTGCGAAAACATTGATTGCAGCAATGGGGACGGGCAGAGAGGGGAGAGAATCGAACTGCGGAGCTATTGAATCGGGGGTAGCCAGACTGACTTTGGTGAGGGTTGGCGATATCCAAAGCTGCAGAGCTCGCTCGCTCTCGTGAGTGAGTGTCGAATCAGGGAGGTGTCAAGTGGCGTAGCGATCAGCAAGGTTCAAATGGGTGTTTTGTCCTGAAAGACTTATCCTTATTCTCTGTGTGGTCTCGACGTTTGTGCAATATTCTTTCAATCAAGGACATTTTTGTTTCTTCTCGTTCTGCAGCGTTTACTGACCTTTTGTGAGGTCGCTTTGAAGGGCGAGTCATGCTGAATGCGACGACTCCAAGAAGGGGCCATAGTGTTACACTCTTTCCTCTCATCGCCTTTAGTTACACGGAGGCTGACTAGTAATAGTAGGTTGCAGAACCCAGTGGATAGCAGAAAGACTAGCTCGGTGTTATTGGGCTACATGGTAGTTGAACCGGTATGTGTGAACAGATGCTAACGTATCGCGACGCCCACGATATCATATCGGGGTCAAGCTCTTCTCTGTGCAAAGTCCAATCGCAAACCTCGGTATTAAGCTCTGAACGCGGTGGCGCAGACCGCGCGGACAAGTGGGCGGTGACCTAGTCAAATTGCAACCCTGAAGGGTGTCTTGTCCTGCTGACACATTGCTGTTTACAAATACAGTGGCTTTAGGGCATACGATTAATGCAATTTGCTCCCATCCCTCCGCCCCGCCCCGGCGGAATAGATTGGGGCCGAGCACTTGGGCCTGTCTGGGCTGGTCTCCGTCTTTTCTCTTCCTGGGTCTGAAGTAAGTCGCTCGACTTTGCAATCCTCAAGGGCGAACACCGTTATTTACCCACTACGTACGTATAGCTTTCTCTGGGCGATGATAACTGCACTTGTAACACGAGAGATGCTGCATCTGCGAAAGGCAGCCTGTTCCGACTCTCAACGGGGTCAGACGACATTGTTCGGAGAGACGGCCTTCAGCACGCGGATTGTCTGGGCACAGCATACTTCAGCAGTGACCTCTTCCAGCACGGCGTTCTCGCCAAATCCCCATTTGGCGGATGACCACGACACCATCGATTGGAGTAATGAGGACGGGGAACGGGGAGAGAGGAGGGAGAGGATTGAACTTCGGACTCATCGAGCACAGGACATTCCTGCGAACAATAATGGCTGGTGATGTCGCTAAGCTTGGTTTCGCTCTCGTTGAAATGGCTCGCATAATCGAGGTTTAGTTGACGTGGTGGGCTATCCAACTGCGTCTTGTCCTGGTATACTCCTCACGACCTGGTTGGCCATTTGTATATCATTGAGTAATCACTTGTTGCTAATAGTTTTTTGAGGGTCGCCTCCCAGATACCTCGAGAATATATAGCACAGGAAGAGACCTCTGTCACCAGTGATAAAAGAGAAGAATTCATAATTCCCCTCTTTGAGCCAAGGGCTGCTCTCCGTGCCAGTGACAGGGGTCCTCCGACGGGCGGCGATCACGATTCCTTCCCTGAAGCCTCGAGCCACCACAGTTTGTTCTAAAGCCAATTCAAATCGCTCCCGAACAGGGCTGCATCTTCGGCTCCGTCTTGGCCAAAATATGTAGCCGAACGCTCAATACCATCTCAAACGGCGGCAACTCCGGTTGCCATAGGTTGCCGGGGGTCCTTATATCCGCATACGCACCCTCCGACCGCCCCGCTTTCCTCTTGGCACCCACCCCCCTTTCCCAATTGCCCTCGTCAGCGATCCAATGAATGGTAGAACACACCTATCATGACCCGAGCTCCCCGCAACAGATCGTACTTCATTATGAAGCCTCGAGATACATGGCCTGTTGAGTGCCTCTCAGCGCGCAGTTGAGTCTGAACTACACATCCTCAACCCATCTCTTTTCCAGTGGTTGGGTTCACTATCCTTTTATGGGATCACATCTGCACTCTCGACGAAGAGATTCAATTCGTATGGACCGCGTCGAGGTCTTGGATCAAAATTTTGTTCCTCTTGGTATGCCTGAGTCCCGACCTTCCTATGAAACCCAGTCTAGAATGACCTCATGCCCGTCCTTTGCCCGTAGAATCGATATGTTACTCTCACGTTCGTCGCGGCCGCTGCTTATCGTAAGCACTCCGAGTCGTGCCACAGACGGCAAATTAACCGTTTGGAGAGGCTTACTTTTTCTTCACAGAAACAAGCCGTTTGATATCATATTCAGATACAGTGCGTCGGACTATCGAAAGGCACTGATTAGGTGGCTGACATTAATCTCATCCAACGCTGTCAGGGGTGAGACTATATTTGTTCCCTGCATGCCTCGGCTTCGCGTGTCCAACTCAGATGGTTTAGCTGCCGGTGGTCGATAGAAGTAATTGGGGTTTTCGAAGCTCTCTCATTAGCGATATGGGACTGTAAGCACAGACAGATGCGTCGAATAGGGTGTTTAGCTTACGCGATATCTTAAGTGTTTCTATTATTTAGGGTGCAAGCCCTTTGGGGACGACGCCGGAATATCGTTGTCGGTACTTACCTCCTCTACGGCGTGACATATGTTTGTCATCTGGTAGTCGGTCTTCTAGGTGGTATCCAGATGATCCGTTCGTTTAAACTTTTAGCACCTTTCAGCCCTCGCTAATGCCAACATCCTTTTAGCTCACATTTACTTCGATCCCCTGGCTAAAACATGTATTACCGATTACCGGCCAGCGCCATTCTCAATACAATGGGCCTTTGCTGTAAGCGTCTCTGCATGGCCGTGCGCCAAAGTTCGAGCGCGGCTGGCTAATTTACGTGCACTCTAGCTCTCCTTCGAGACCATTATGTCCATTTTGACGATTATCAGACTTCTTGAAGATCGCCGAACAGACCAGATCCACAGTCCTCTAATGGAAAGTTTGTACTATGGTCAAGCTATCTACAACGTGGTGCGTATCACCCGCCTCGAACTAACGAAACTGGTTAACGAGGGTACATCCCCTTGTTATGACAGGTCATAATCGGTGAGGCTTGCTCTTCAATAAGGTAATCTCGCTTGATGATTAACCAAATTCACTTGTCAACTAGTGGTCCGAGTGTTCAACCTTCTGGTCTGGATCACGTCACCTCCATCTCTTAGTTTTCTGGGGGTCTAGTGAGCTGCTCCATTGTATGATTCGCGACCTTGAACCAATACTTACCTATGACTCACATGTAGTTTTATATGGGCGCTCATAGCCGCACTCGTAACGCGAATGATGCTCCACCTGTGGTGGGCGGCCTCTGTCGACTCGCAGCGCAGCCAGACAACACTATTTGGAGAGACGGTCTTCAGTACTCGCATCGTTTGGGCTCGGCACCCTTCAACGATCACAGCATTCTCTCCAGACGCCCACTTGGCGGAGGATCGCGAAAATGCTGACGGGAGCAGCCAGGATGGGGAGCGCGGGGAGAGAATTGGATTGCAAACGTTTCGAACCGAGGGTAGTCGGACTAACGGTGAGGCTTGACGATATCTAAAGCTCTTCTGTGGAAGCGCTACAAGTGGGGAGGTGCCAAGCGACGCGACCAGCAGCAAGCTTTCAGCGCGTGTTTTGTCTTGTGAAAGACGAACATATCCTTATTCTTTATCCGAGTTCAACATTTATGCTTTTTACCTTAGCGAAGGAAACAGTTACTTCTTTCTCTCTTTCAGTGGCTTCGCCCAGCTTCTGTACGGTAATCTTGAAGGACGAGTCCTCGAGTCCGCCCAATGTGACGACTTCAATAATAACTGACGCAGCGTTACTCTTCAACACAATCGCCCAAAGTCCTCGAGAAGCGTTCAAATTCACTGTTCAGCCCAAACATAACGCGCCGCTCGATCCCGACGCCAGTTGAAGAAGAAAGTATTCTCCTTCCGGCGCTGATCAGACTAGTGCCGGATCGTGTCGTTTTGTTCCTCTGAGAGAAACCGCGGCCCTATGCCGAATTCGGACAGGAAACGATGGAACCCCCAAGGATTAATACGAGGGTGGCCTATCATGGGCACTTTTTCAGGACAGGAAGGCGGGAGTCGAACATACGGGGTTTTTCCATGGCGCCTGCAGAGGCGTGTGACACACGTCCGCTAACTCCGTGCACCCGACACCGCACGATAGCAACACGTACATCGAAGGGTCTTCATACCCCCATATGGATAAATGAGAAGCAATCGGGGACTTGGGTAAAATATGTTGCGGTCCAAGGTTCAAGGAAACCGGAATCTTCTCGAACGGACACGTAGACACTGAAGCGCGAAGCCCGGAACACGTGAGACAGGGACTGACGGGAACGCCTCGGGTGACACGTTGACCTTCTCTCCATTAAAGCCCCCGACACACCCGGGTACTGGACGATCCTCAACCCACCCCCCTCTCGTCTTTCGCGCCAGTCATGCGCCTCTCGACACTCACCCTCCTTCCACTACTAGCTCAGGTCTTCGCTCAAGAGAGACCACAGGGCGCAAGCTCCGAACGGTTTAACTACCAGGTTAGAGGCGCTCGCGTCCAAAATATTCTTTTTTGTGAACAGGCAAACTGATGCCAGTACCTCCCTCTAGTCCGATGTAGCCCGCCTACGAAAAATTGTCATCGAGTCGCTCTACAGCCACCGAGACGTTTTCTTGCGAGAGTTGGTTTCCAACGCGAACGACGCCATTGAGAAATGGCGCGTCGTGTCACTTGGCGGTGGCATCGTCGACCCCAACCCTCTCAACATCACGTTGAAGCTGGTTCCCGGAGAGAATGACCGGCCTGGAAAGCTCATTATCACCGGTAGGTCTCTTGCCACGACGCACGGGCAGCAGAGCATTGATTCAACTCCGACACTCAGATACTGGTATTGGTATGACACCCGAGGAACTCACCAAAAACCTCGGTACTCTCGCCAAGTCTGGAACTTCAGAGTTCTTGGCTAAGGCTGAGGCTGACAAGGGCAAGGACAAGGACGCTGCAGCCAATCTAATCGGTACGTCCGATGTTTATTTGGATCAATCGGAGTCGCTCATATCTTGCCCCCAGGTCAATTCGGTCTTGGTTTCTACTCAAGCTTCCTCGTTGCGGATGAAGTTTATGTCTCCTCGCTTGCTCCCCCAACGAAGGAAAACCCCAACCCTGTCCAGCACGTCTTCTACAGCGCCTCGGACGCTCAAGCATTCGACGTTTACCCCGACCCTCGTGGCCAGACTCTTGACCGTGGTACCGAGATCACTCTCATTTTGAAGGATGATGCCAAGGAGTATCTTGAGGAGCAGAAGATCCGTGAACTGATGTAAGCGTTTCTGTTTGAGCGGAAACCTAGACGAAGGACGGAGATGCTTATATCTCGCATTACTAGCATGAAGCACTCCGCCTTTTCTACCGCTTACCCCATCTATCTTTGGGCCACCAAGAGCCAGGAAGTTCCACTTCAACCTGGCGACGAGGGTTATGTCGATCCCGAAGCTGCTAAGGCTGAGGAGAAGAAGGAGGAGGAGCCCAAGGAGAAGTCTGAGGACGTTGACGAAGATGAAGTTGTCATCGAGGATGCACCGAAGAAGGAGGAGGAACCCGCTCCTGAGATCCCCCAGACCAAGACCATCACGTTCAACGACTGGGACCACCTGAACAATCAACCACCAATCTGGATGAAGGACCCCAAGACCGTCACGGAGCAGGAGATGAATGAATTCTATATGGCCACGTTCAAGGACCACAACCACCCAATCGCCTACCACCACTTCAAGGGCGACACTGGCAGTGGAACCTCCTTCAGGGCTTTGATCTTCATTCCTCCGGACCTGCCAAAGGACTACTGGGCATCTCCCAAACCCACTACCGACTCCATCCGGCTGTTCGTCAAGAGGGTCTTCATCACCAACGACTTGGGCGACGCCGCTTTGCCCAAGTGGATCAGCTGGTTGAGGGCTATCATTGATGGTAGGTGCTCTCAATTCACAGAGAGATTGTGACCGCTTTGCTAACGTGCTCAATGCATTGTTCCCTTTCTAGCCGACGACCTCCCTCTCAACGTCTCGCGCGAAACCCTCCAAACCACAAAATTCATGGCTCAGGCCAAGGCAGTCGTCATCAAACGTTTCATCCAACTCATGACCCGCATCGTCGCCGAACACCCCCAAAAGTACGACAGGATGATGAAGCAAGGCTACGGTCCCATCCTCAAGCTCGGCGCTATCGAATCGCCAAAGGACCGCACCAAGCTTATGCGTGTCATCAAGTTCGACTCCAACTTGCGCAAGGGCATCACTCTCGACGAATACGTTGAGAAGCGCAAGAAGGGTCAGGAGCAAATCTTCTTCTTGGCTGGTGCTGGAGAGGATCAAGAGACTTTGGCGAAGAGCGTTCACGTTGAGAAGCTCTCTGCCCGTGGTTATGAAGTCCTTTTCTTGACCGACCCTATGGACGAGATGTTGTTCCAGGCTCTTAAGACTTGGAAGTAAGTTTGCGCAATGTTTGTTTCGTCGTTCGAAACGGTAGCTGACTTCCTTTGGAATCTTTCTCAGGGAATACAGGATTCAGGACGTAGCCAAGGACGGTCTCCAGTTCGGTGATGAAGAGGAAGCGGAAGAGAAGAAGTTCATTGAAGAGAAAACCGAGGAATACAAGCCTCTCATCACTTTCCTCAAGGATCTTACCAAGGATGTCGTTACCGACGTTGTCGTCTCAACTCGTCTCATTTCTTCGCCATGCGCGATCGTCGCCGACACTTTCGGTTACTCCGGCAACATGCAAAAGATTATGTCCGCCCAACACCACAAGGACGATAACCATCAGGCCATCGTCACTGAGTGGGCCATGAAGCAGAGGAAGTTGGAGATCAACCCCAGCAGTCCCCTTATCACTGGAATGTTGGCCAAGGTGAAGGTCTTGGACGACGTTGAGGAAGGCGAGGAGAAGGATAAGGAATTGCAGGACGAGCTTAACGAGATCGCCAAGATCTTGGTGGATGGTGCTCTCGTTCGGTCTGGCTTCGCGGTGCCCGATAGTATCCAGTAAGGATCTCCACTCACCACTGCGAGGGCATCAACACTGATTAGGCATCCACCCCGATAGATTCTTCGACCGTGTTGACCGTGTTCTCCGTCGCTCGCTCGGTGTCTCCGAAACTGCCAAGGCCGACGTCACAGTCAAGCCTGCCCCTGATCAAGAAGAAAGCGAGGAGAAGATCGAGGAAGCCAAGGAGAAGCGCGCCAAGTCCCTCCCCGACATGGACGCTCCTGAAGACCTCTCCAACGTCATCGTCACCGACGACTTGCCTTTCGATCCTTCCAAAGCTGTCGATATTGAAATCGATGACCATGGATCGGGCAAAGTTGGCTTGGTCCAGGATACCCCCACCGGTGCAGAATGGGACGATGAAAGCCATCAGCGGTTGCAGGAAATGTTGAAGAACGTTAATGGTGAAAAGACTGAGAAGCACGACGAGCTGTAGTTTCCATGTATGTAGTAGGCGGTGGTGTATCTTATTTGTTTTTTTCAAATTCTTGCCTGCGGTCTGAGACCCGCCGAACTTCGACTTACTCAGCGGGGCCGAAACCCAAGGTTGAAGTCAAAGCTGATCCAAGAGAATAGCATCACAGTGCACAAAACATTACATGATAAGAAGCATACGCATCTAGTTAAGACAGCCATGGTACTAGTAGTCGAACGAATTGTAAACAAACCCATCGCTTTCGGGATCCACAAGATACTGGCGGTAATCTGCCGCCTTCCAGACCGGAGGATTATCAGGGGATTTTAAAGTATATCCAATTGTTATCCAACGCTGTATATCCTCTGAGAAACGCCATTCCTCGCTGTCCAGACAGATAGCTCGGAGTTGCTGACATCCCGCATGCAAGCTCTGCACAAGGGGTCGCTGGCTGACTACCATGATGCCCCAGATATCGGATATGCTGAAAAGTCGGATGTCTTGGAACTTTGATATTTCTTTGGCGATGCGATCCACGTTGTCCTGCATTTGCAAACCCTTATGTACGTATCAGAGCCAACAGGTTGGCGTTAGAATAGCTACTTACGTTGGTCAATTCCACCCAAACGCCTAGCCCCAGATATCTTAAATTTGGGAAAAGGCCATGGATGTCGGAAATAAGTTCCAAAGCCGTTTCGTTCGAGTTGTCACCTGAGTGGTCAAGCTCAAGTACTCGTAGTTTCCAGCCGTTATAACATGCAGCCGCGAGGAGCGCCCGATAAGTTGGCTCGAACCTTGGCCCAGACGAGCAGATCCGTAGGTTCACTAAATCTCTACTCTGTATATCCTTTAACAACTCCGGAGGGCCACGGTAATGGCGAAGGGAGTGGAGGGGCAAGCTTGGTAGGAGATCAGGACCCATTAAGTAAGCACCCCAATGTGATATGATGAGCTTTTCGAGATACAAGAGTTTCGGTAAAGCGCTTTGGAGCGCTTCAAATACCGTCCCAACGATGCCAGGATGGAGATACGTATCGCGCTCTTGGTGGAAGTTCAAAATAAGGCAGCGCACTGCCGCAGCTGCTGTTGGCCGTGCCACGAGGACATGGAAGCATGCTATGGTGGCATCTGCGACTCCCTCGTGGCGAACAAAGGGAGTGAGGCGAACGGTGGAGTATACAATAGGTTCGGCAATGTCGTGGAAGGCGGAGTTGGCACGCATCACGGTCAGAAGACTGCTCTTGTCCGCATGCTTAAAGATGCTGACTTTCAGTTCTGTGGGTAGCTGGGGGATCATTGTGTGAGATTGCGAGTAGTTCCTTCCTGTAGTCGGACGTTCTTGGACGCTTTTGATTTGCGAAGGGTTGATCGATGGACCTTTAGGGGGTTGTATCTATGACTGTACCCTCGGTTTCCCCACATGCACAACGCCACAGGTTACAATCTCTCGCGTACCCACCAACCACCACCACTTAATCCCTCACAGAGTTAGAAAAGCCCTACAACCCGCATACAGTCGGTATATTTCTTCGGTACGAAATCTCCATATTGTTCACTGATGCAATATGAAAGGTGCTATGCTTGTGGATAGGAACGGGACTTGTTCATACTCTTTCTAAAAAGGATCCCGCGAATGAACTTCCGGTGCTAGCGCTTCCAAAATTGAGGAGATCAATTAGAAGAACATTGATCGCCACTTCCCCTCTTCTACCTCCAGTCCTCAACAAGTTCGTAGACGAAATCATTTGTCCGTGAGGCCATGAGGTACTTCTTTCGGTCAGCCCTCGTCCTAGTTCCTTTAGTGCCACTGGAGCATATGTACCAGTAAAGGGGCGAGACCCATTGCTGGGGCTCCTCGGCGAAGCGCCATTCGCCGTTCCATTGCTCGGAGTCGTGGACACCCGTTACGGAGGCGGTTAAGAATTGACCCCTCTCGTTTCCATATTATTACTGCCCCAGCTGTTCCATCAAGATTTCTCAAAGCTGTGAACATCCTCTATGAATGCCCTTGACAATCGGCTCTTCTTTTTCACGCGAAGTCGACCAAGGTTCCTCGACAGCGAAGGGGTGAAGACTCTCCATAGTGGCAGGAGTTGGAACTAACCGGTCGATTAGAGCCCAGTGGAACGAGACCCCGGAAAGTTATCGACTGCCTCGAACAATGACCGCTAGAACCAAATACGAGACTCGCGTCATCGAGGCGGTTCACCAACCCGGAAAATCTAACGTTTGAGAACACGGATTGGAAGCACAAGCTTTATTTACTCCTCGCCATCATCATATCTGTTGCACCCGAGTCCCAACGCCCGTAAAGTCCTCCCACTGAAAGTTCAGCTACCAAGAGCATAAGAGAGGACTCTATTGCTATGTCGCAATGTATCCTTTGGCCAATACGTTGCCTTGGACGTTATACATCACTTCTGCTGGTCCGGAGTAATGCTGCATGGGTGGCAGGGGAGCGCTTCGAGGGAGAGGGTTGTTTTTGAAATGCACCCCTCGTGCATCCCATCCCGGAAGCTTCAGAGTTTTGAGATACGATGGCGTCATTATAGCATCCTGCAAAGTTCCAGATACCTTGACAATGTCCTCGGGCCGATGCCACCCATGAGGGCGGAAGAAGACTCAGAGAGTCCGTACTACTGCAGCTACCGACGGTCTAGTTGCCATGGTATGGAAGAATTCTATATCGGCCTTCAAAGGTTCAATAGGCTATCGAATGGTGAGAGTGAAACCGCTGAATATAAGATCTGCTCGGCGATCTCACAGAAGCTGGAGTTGATGCGTAACAGAGCTGGAAGGTTTCTCTTGTCTACACACTCGATGTCGTTGATCTCGGGCTCTGTGGATAGTCTGGCGAGCACCCAAGTATGTGAGTGAACAGGGGTCAGCCTGTGGTCACCGAGAACCGTCGTTAAATCCGATGAGGGATCTTCCCCGTTTCCCCGTTCTCCCAACCCGCTCATCTTGTCTGGCCAGAGGAGATACCTAACCGACCGTTTTGTATCTTAGATAGTCATATATGCCCCTTTAGACAGTTGTTCAATAAGCCTGCAAGTTTCCGATTTCGTTCCAAGGTTACACGCTTACATCATGCTCTGCCTTTATATTCAAACCTCAATGAATCTTGCTTACCTAGAGAAGGAGATATAAAACTAATTACAGACAATGATTGGAACTAAGTGGGAAAGATTTCTTCCGGCTCTTGTGCACATATTCTATAGAAAGTGAGGCTCGATGGGAGGCTCGCTAAGAAGAGGTCGACATAGAACATTACTCGAACAAAGTCAGTAAGAGAATGCGATATGGTGGGCTGTGTCTTCTTTACTCACTTCGTCACTGCAAGCCCCATGAAACTGGTACCTAAGTCCGTCGTTTAGGCCTCCCCCAAGGCTCTTGTGGCAATCTGCCTCCTTCTAAGCTCTTAGGTCATCTTCAGAACATAAGCTCCAAGGTCAAAGTAACATCAGCCGTTCTTCAGAGAATCTTCATTCCGGACCTCAAGACCTCAGTGAAATCGCTCCGACTCGGAGTTGGGGGCAAGCAGCATGCAGGCTTTGAATGATGACTCATTGTTCGTCGAGGGGATACTCTCCGGCTAGTCCCAAACTAACGAATAGAAGATCTCCTAGCTTGGCGAGCCATGGAATTACACGATTTAGTGGGTTCTTTAGGTGGTATTTAAGGTTACCAGACATTCAAATAGATAAATTTCAAACGCTTTCGGGGTCGCTGACTTACAGCGTCCACCCTGAGCCAGTTTCCCAAGCCCAGGAACTTTATGCTCGGGAAGAGTCAAGGAGCTTCAGGGATAAGATTGGGCGACCCTTCAAAGTCGTTGCCTACTTCCGCATGACCTAGATCTAACATTTCAAGCCTGAACCGATTAAGTTCGCAGCGGCGGCCATTGCGAGCGCCGTCGCTTGGCTTCTCGGCTTGTACGAGTGGATTCGAAGGGCGAGTCAAGAGTTGTATACTCTGGATGTTATCAACCACTTCCGGCGGTCCGCAGTAGTGCTGAAGTTTTCGAAGCGAGCAGCCCCGAGGAAGCTGTGCCGGTGGCTGCCTATCATCCAATTCATGATAAGGGGCATCTCTAGAACATAAGGTCGTCTAATGCTTCTCCGAATGTATCGGGATCAAGTGAACCAGCTCGATAGTCACGAGGCAGGTTCAGCCGGAACAAACGTATCGCTGCAGCTGCTCCGGGCGTACGGTGAGAGCCCGGAGGAATGCCATCGTAGCGTCCACGAGTTCAGCATTGTTGAAGAATGGTATGGATTCACAGCGGAGTACAGGAAGGGTTCCGATCAGCCGGAATTTGTCACTAGTCCGCAGGACATCCGGTAAAGTTTTCCTATCGACATGTTGGGTAATGCCAATTTTGACCTCCGTGGTAGTAAGGTGGTCATTCAAATCGGCTGGAATTGGTGTTGGTGATTGTGGCTAGATTCTACTGACCCACCTGAACGGAGCTGGGCACCTCGTTCCTTCCATCTGGCTGTGCGGTACCTGGCGTAACGCGATAACCCTCAGTGTCGATTGATAAACCTTTGGAAATCAACTTTTGACCGCGACTTGCGTACCCATACTCCGGGTGTTGGCTGTGATGGGAGGACATAGCGCCCACTTCAAGAAGCTTCGAGGAAGTCAAATCGATGCACGAGTACACACACAAAGCAAGGAGATCGCAAGAGACAGAACCGCAAAGACTGACGAGAGCAAATCCTCGAACCACATTGATTCTTCTTGTAAGTTGACGAGAAGCTGTGCCGGAAAGATTCAATCCGTGGACTCGGTCCATGAGGGATACCTTTACGATGCCTGCCGTTCCATGAATCGATCCATATTATACGGTCCACCCTAAGATGTCTCGCAGTGCCCGAGTCTTACTACTCAAATCACCTCATTTTAGGCGTCATAATGGCACAAGCATTACGTTTTTGCTGCATAGCACAGTGACAGACTGCTCTAGTTAACTGCCATGTCGCCATTCCGGCCAGGTTCGATGTGAGAGATCCTCGGTCATCCTAAACCCCGCCGCCATCAGTAGTGTAGGTGAAAAGCCTAACGCTGTAGGTGATGGTCGGCCGAGCGAGGCAGTAACCCGAGACGACGGCACTGGGCTGCGTCAATGCGACTCATAATTAGGCCAAGATTTCATGTGAGCAGATATAAGGGTCTCCGTGAGAGCTGACCAAGGTTTGGAATTCTGACTGACTATCCTCGACCAAGTTTCCATATCCTTCGTTATTCCGTTCCAAAAGCACTCCATATTAGACAATGGTATGCCAACAAAGGTTTCGCCGAGACGAATGTTGGGCTTGACGCAACCTTTCTTTGACAGGCATCTAACACTGAAGGGGCGTCTCCCGCTCTCGGAGCGACTTTGGCCGTGTCGAACGACTCCAATGCACCAGGCTCTACAACACCGAGCAGGAGTGAACAGAATAAAGAAGGCGTTAGTAGCGCCGTTGGAACTTTTGGAGTGCGTTCGATCTTCACCGCGCTCCATCCGTGAATCTCGCTGAAAGGTCTGACCGCGTTCTCGGGTCGTACGCGATGCTAGGTCAAGTCTGGCCTCGCCCAGATGCTCAAGGTAAGCGCCGCGCTTTTTTTCGGCTCGAGAACGCACAACTCATATATGTCTGGCCCGTTTAGGGAGGCACGTCGCGATTCTCTGCCCCGTGGTCGAAGTTCAGCAGAATGCTTAACGCGTGATTTACATTTAGGCGTTATCATGGACGTTATTAATGCAGAGCAGGTTAGAGCGTGATCGTCTGTTGGATTGATCCGACTGGCTCGCTGAAACTTGTTTTACGTTCTTCAGGCTCGCATTGCTGAAGAAGCGGGAGCTTGCGCAGTCATGTCAGTCTGAGTAGCGTCCAAAACGTGAAGCTAACTCTCATGTGCTTTCGAAATCGGCTAAACAGGGCACTGGAGCGCGTCCCGGCAGACATTCGCGCACAAGGAGGTGTTGCCCGCATGGTACGTTCGTGGGGCAGTTCGTCGCGTCTGTTCCACAGACAAGTCTAACGATGTGTTCTGAAGAGTGACCCCCAAATGATCAAAGAGATTGTTGACGCCGTCACCATTCCTGTTATGGCCAAAGTCCGTATCGGACACTTCGTCGAGGCTCAGGTTCGTTCGTGCCTAACCGGTGCCCCGCGTCAGTCGAATTGATGTCTGGGAGCCAGATTCTGCAAGCTATTGGAATTGATTACATCGACGAATCCGAAGTGTTGACGCCTGCTGACGAGACAGTAAGCATTCTGGAGAACGGTGTCCCTTGCCCGAGATGTTCGGATCTGACGAAGAACGAATCCAGCACCACATAGTGAAGCATAACTTCAGGGTTCCATTTGTCTGCGGCGCGACTTCTCTCGGAGAAGCGTTGCGCCGTATTAGCGAAGGCGCCGCTATGATTCGCACGAAGGGAGAGGCTGGAACCGGGAACATCGTCGAGGTCAGAATTCTCCGTCGATCCTATTCATCTCGTCGAAGGACGATGGTCTTTATCTCTCCTCGAATTCTTACGCTTAACATTGTGCTTCTCTACCGATTGCAGGCCGTCCGACATGCCCGAGCGGTCAATACCGAGATCAAACGTATTTCGAACATGTCTGAAGAAGAGCTTTACGCATATGCAAAGGAAATACAAGCCCCTTTCCATCTGTTGAAGGAAACTGCCCGTCTCAAGCGTTTGCCGGTCGTATCCTTCGCCGCTGGGGGGATCGCTACACCAGGTGAAGCGCTTCGTATCCATCTCCTACCGTTCGGTACGACTCTCTAACATGTGTACGATGGAATTTAAATCTTTTTAGCTGACGCCGCCTTGATGATGCAACTTGGATGTGACGGAGGTATGTCGGACTCTCCTATCCCGTGCCTAAGGCCATAACTTTTTAACCGATATATCTTGGCATTTTCAGTCTTTGTCGGATCTGGAATCTTCCACGTAAGTTCTAGCCTATCAGAAGTCGAAGTGTTCACGGACCTCGTCGCTTTTCCTCCTCCATTCCCCGTACATGGAGCTAACCGAATCACCTCTCCTCTTCTACTTCTCCGGTCTTGTCCAAATGGCGATTCTTTCCCGTCACCGAAACCCCACAACTAATGCAAATTGAACCGTGCGCGATCTCGACCATACCTAAACCTACGTATGGCTTTTGGTGGCTTGCGATCTGGCGGACATTGCCCCGGGGCAGTCCGGAGACCCGGCGAAGCGCGCTCGAGCCATTGTCCAGGCTGTGACCCACTACCAGAATCCGAAGATCCTTGCAGAAGTCTCTGAAAACTTGGGGGACGCCATGGTGGGCCTGACGATGTGCGTTTCCAGTTCTCTGGCTCTCTTTAAGCGTGCACGCAAAGCGGCTTCGCTAAGCGATGTAATGCCTCTGACTAACCATTCTCCCTCGCTATATGTCTTGCACCCCCCACCCTGAATTTACGCCCGATTTCATAATGGTTCTTGAATCGACTGGCCTGGGTGGGTTCTGCAGAAACGACGACATCAAAGGCGGTCGACTGGCAAAGCGAGGGTGGTAATGCCGACCCTTGCAATGCCAATCATCGGAGTGCTTCTAGTGCATTCGACGACTTCTCTAGGTATGCTCATTTTTGTTCGCAGTCTTGAATTCGGCTTTGTTGCTCAATGACGACTTGACACAGACCCTGGACATCAAAACGATTGGATTTTAAACGGAATATATCTATTGGAGTCGTTCCTAGTTTTATACTTGGATATCGGTATTAGTAACGAAACAATGGAACATTGTCGCTTTTCTCAGCATGGTAAGGAGCAAGAGGGGGGAAAGGTGCGGGGATTTCATCTATTTGACGAGATGATCCCGGAGATATGGGGCCCGTGCTCCACCGGGCCAATCCTTCCACATTCCTCCAGGCAGGGCGAATAAGGTGACAGGGAGGGGGTTCGCAACGTGTTCTTGCTTCGGCACTAAGACTGTCTGAGGTGAAGAAGGCTGGTGAGACGGCGGAATATCCCGAGATGCGTGTTGTGGTCAGGGCAGCGCGCCATCTCCGGATCTGCGCAACGTTTCCCGATCGAGCGATCGAGATCTGGATTTGGCCATTTGTTGTGGCGCGGCGGGGCTCGCTCATTTCTCATTGGCAACCATCGGGTGAGCCGCAACGTTGCGGATGCCACACCAGACTCGCGCGTGGGGTGGGCGGTCCAGGCGTTCATATACGTGGGGGCGGCGACAACATGGTAGTGAAATGATACTGATTGAGCAAGGGGGAGTGGGGTGTTATGCAGCAGACAGGTACAGTGATATGAAATAGTAACAAAAAGAAACAAACAAGACGGTAAAGAGTACATCGCTTTAGAGTAAGCGGGGGGTGGTGGTGTATGCATGTACCGTGGATAGGTGTGTATCCCCTGAGAAGAGACACGATAAGTAATCGCGAGGGGTGCGGCTCTTCGCTGGCACCTGCGAAACAAAACAGAAGCACAGTTCGATCGCCCAAAACGGGCGTTCGGGCTGCTGCTGTGGTTTTCGTGGCCAAGGTTGTATAGGGGCGAAGGAAGACCAGACGTGAAAGATACGAGTCCGAAGGCGGAAAAAGGGATAACGTGAAAGGGGGACGAAGCTTGAACGGTACATCCAGGTAAAGTACTAGCGGAGCCTGATTAAGTTCGGCCAAAGAGAGAAGGGAAAGGTCCTGCCGAAGATAAGTCGGAGTTGATCAAGGTGGCGAACTTGGGGGAGGAGGGAACACGAGGATCAAGGGGATAAACGTTAACAACAGGGACTCGACGGAGAGGAAAAAAGGCGAAATGTGCGAAGAATGGGGAACGAGGCCAAAAAGGTTGCGCCGAAGAAGACGAGTCCGCTACTAATAATGCGACGTGATATTGAGTGGTCTGATGGACGGACCACCTGCGAGATGAACGAAGAGGAAGCAACAAATCTGACGGATAATGAAAAAAAGGATATTTTCAGACAGCTTCGGTCAACGAGCCGAAGCTGCCCCGAGAGGGATGGGGGGAGGGCATGATCCAAATGAAGGGAGACGAATAGAATGAGGATCAGCATGGAGGGAGGGAGGTGATGCGTATTTCGTAACCTCTAACACTAATGAGAATCGTTCCGAATGTCTCAGCGGCACCGATCGAGAGAGGAATGAAGGTCAGACGAGAGGGAAGGGAGCATCGATATCCGTCCTGCCATGGGAGACACGGAAGACGAAAGCCACGCGGTCGCGAAGCACATCAAGCACGGCGAGGTGGCCTCTGTGGCATGCAGTACGGCGCGTGCGTGGGATGGAAATTGAAACCGTCTCTGTTCCGATCCCGTTCGAGGCGAATGAGTGGGTAGAGTATATCCGAGGGAGCTTGCAACTGGGCGGGCGCGGCCCACGTCAAGAACGTTCAAGCCACCCATAACGTGACTCGTGTTCTGGTCCCAAGCAACGATATTGGCTGATTGGGTGGATTACGATCAAAATTTCTTCCCCCTTCTTCTCCTGTACAAGCGAGATTGCACGCGCGTCCGCGAGACGAGAGGTACCCATCTTGCTTCACGAGGCGGGGAATGCCCGCTGAGACGTCACCTCATCCTCTGCCCCTCCTCACTTTCGACCGACCGACCGACCGTGGAATGGCAGAGAAGGATCTGGACTTTGGATTGTGGTGAGGAGGGACTGTCGCTGAGTTGGGGAGAGCGAGATTGAGGGTGTCCCTTGCCTTGCTTCTCTCTTCCGTAGTTCGGGATGAGCCGCCCGACAGCTCTGACTGCCTTCCCCCGCGGCCGAGCTTCGAAGATCGCCCACCACTTCCTTCTAAACCCACCCCCGTCTTTGTCCGTCCAAGACAAAGTGATTAACACTTTCTTTAATGAACAAAGGAGATCTGGAACGCATTTTTGATTCTCTTTTGTGGGAAGAGAGAGAGAGAAGAATGGGGTAGAGTTACACTTTTGAGAGCCGCCCCGCTCCACGATCTAGTTTTAGCGCTCGACTGCGAGAGTTCCCCCTCGCTGCGCGTAAAACAAGTCTTTGTAATGCAATGTTCTTCCACACCGGTCGACTCCCGAAAAGACGGAGGCGGGGATGAATGCTCCTGTGGCCGAAAGAAGGTCTATGACGCGCCATGAGTCCCGAGAGGTGGGTATACGATGTGCCAGAGCCGATGTAAACGGAGGTCGAGATGTCGAGCGAACCGGAGTTTTGTAACGAAGCGAGAAGACTTAGGATAAGGATAAGCGTGGTTTTCGAGGGCGAAGATGCAGTGTAATGTTCCGGAACAAAGTAAAGGAGGAAAGAGGTGGGGGAGGACGCGGGAATCCGAATTTTTTGTTTTTTACTGCTGGAGACCTTGAAGACTCATCGATGCCGAAAGTGTCTGTGGACCCCACGCTGCCTGTTGGGCCTGTATTCCCGCTGGCGGAGAAACTACGATGCCGTTAACTGGACGGTAGAGAAAGAGAGGGAAAGGTGTGGTGGGGCTTGGGTAAGTTGTCGGAAAACCAAACCTCGGAGTAACATTCCGGAAAACCTCCAACAGAACTCACCTGGAACGAACTGCTTCGGACTTTGCGCTGGACCATTAAGGAATACCCCCTCTTGGAAACCCCCATCCTCAGCAATAGCGGGCACGCCGGGAGCGTAGTGGGTACCTTCTGGGAGCCCCGCGAAGGATGGATCGAAGGTCCCGTTGAAGGTTTGCTGCATCATCGACGGGTCGGCAGCCATCGCGTTCCAATGCGCCCATTCTCCTGCATCGCCCATGGGACTCTGAATCTCCATCGCCTGGCTGAAGCGCTGTAAGTCCTCTGCTGAGTTATTCCATGCCGCAAGCGACGACTCCGAGCTGGTGGCGGACGAACTTGCGCGGTTGGCGGGACGGGGACGCTCAGGACCATTGGACGGAGGCGAATTGAGGCTCTGGTCGGCGTGCACGCCGTGAGTCCACTGCTGAACGTTCTGGAATTGGAGCTGCTGGTTGGTGGTCGGGTCGACCAGCCGTACCGTACCACCCACCATCATCTGTTCCTGCTCGTACCGCCGCCCAGGCGGAATCGTCGGACTCATCCCGCTCCTCCTTTGGGTCATCCTAGGAGGCATCGGGCCCGGTCCCAGCGACGTTCGCCTGGCGTTGTACACCGACATATCGGGGGCGACACCTCCAAGCTGCTGAGCTGTTTGCAGCTGATTGGGGTCAGACGGATGACGTCTCGTGCGACCGCCATGGTGCCGAGTGGCAGAAGGGTACGGGTGGCCTGATTCTCTGCTGGACCCGGATTCCGGGGTGGGCGATGGCCGAGAGGACGACCGCAGGGACGACTGCGAGACTTTGTGGGGGTTTGGATGGTGCATGGTTGGTGGCGGTGGCGGCGCTGTTGCTGAACTCGCTCCTGCAGCTGCGTTTCCCGACTGGAGAAAATTCGGGTTGGCACCATTGTATACTGGGGTAGAGACGCTGGATGACGAGAAAGAGGGTGAGGGTGAAGGAGAAGTGGCGGAGGGAGGCATAGCACCAGCCATCATGCCGTCTGCAGCCCCCGCCGCGGCGTGGACTCCTCCGGAATCTCGGTTCGCTGGGAAGGTGAACTCGGAAGGATATGAAGGGGAAACTGACAGTCCCGGATGAGGGTGTTGGGTTTGAAGCGTGGTACTAGCGAGATTGTTGCCGTTGGGCGTGGAGATATGTAATGGACCTTGACTCTGCGTGCGAGATTGCTGCATGCCCTGCATCACAGCGCCGCGGATCATCTGCCGCTGGTGCTGAATCTGGGAATCCGGGAATGGCGGGGATCCCGATGCTGGACGGTCACGGTCGAGCGTACAGCATGTCGGGGTGGCCGAATCATTTTTGACAGGTTATGAATTGAATCGCGCGCGCACGCACACATGGAAACATAGACGTCAGCAAGGGTACACCCAGATCGTCGGGGCTGGGGCTTTCCCCACCCAATAGAAAGTCGCGCTCACCAAAGCTGATAACTTGCGAAGGGTCGAACGGCGTGGACGTCGACGGGTCGGAGGGCTGCATCCAGTTCTGCTGCTGCTGCTGGCCATGCGGCGCGGCATTGGCGAAATTGAACTGCGAGGCCGGCGGGGGACCGTTGTACGAGACATCGAAGGCGTTCGAAGAGCTAGCGGCGCCCGATAACGGAGGGGAAGGTCGGCCAGGTGCCGAATGAGGATGTGCATGGGGGGGCTCGGACCTGCTGCTGCCGTCAGATAGCGCGGTGGTCGGCATCGGACGCGCCGCGCCGCCGCCATTGGGGACTTCGCCAAACGTGCTGGGAGAGTTCGCATTGTGGGCGTTGAGGATATGGTCGCGTTCGGAGCTGTGACGACGTTGGCTGAACGGGGCCCCAGAAGAGGGATCAGGGGAGACGGTCGATCTGGTCTGGCCCTCGAGCGGCGGTGAATTGCTGTTCCGCTGGTCCTGGTCCAAGCCGGCCTTGAACTGGTCCAAGGTGCCATCGTCGACGTCGTTGAGCGCGTCGAGAGAGTCGAAGAGGGCCGGCGTGAAGGCCAAGGGATTGACGGAAAAGCTGTCGTCCTCCTGCAAGGCTTTATTGCGCTCGGCGTTGGTGCTGGGCATGGCGCGGTCTTGGTGTGGTGATGGGTGATGCTGCTGAGAGCGGCGACGAGGATTCTGAGGTGGAGAGCCGACGGGCGACATTGGGAAGGGCGTTTCAGGGAGGCGTGTTGAGCGATGGTGGGGTCGGTGCGAGTAGCGATTGGGCAAGAGAGTCGAGTGTGGTCGTCTGGGATGATGAAGCGGGGCGTGAACGAGCTGTACAAGAGATGATGGGATAAATAGGGAATGGGTGGAGGTGTTCAGTCGATGGGGGGAAGGAGCATGGGGAGGGAAGGGAAGGGAGGGGGAGGAGGGAGGGAAGGTGCTCTCGAGAGGTGCAGGCTGGATTAAAACCAAAAAGTAGTCTGGACCACTGCAGTGGGATCCCCCGCCTAAAATGGGTTTCGCTCGAGGTCCCTCACCCAAAACCACACACACCATCTCAGGGTGGCACCTTTTCGCTTGACATCCCCCTCCCAAATGCGATCACCATCGTCCTCCCCTCGCGCTGGGTCGCTCATTATTACACGCACCTTGTCACCTCCCGCCCTATTACGACACCAACCTCCCCCTTCCTCCACCCACCCACCCAGATCAGCGGCCCCTACATACATCGACTCATGATTAATACTCAAGAACAATTATAAATCCCCCCTCTTCGGACGGCGGCCAGGTATTTGGAGCGGCGGAGTCCGGTCCAGGCAACCAGCGATAAAAACAGATCCATATCTATTCCAGGAAGTCCCGTCCCGAGATCGTGGGTCCCAGATTCGGTGGGTTTGTCAACTTTGCGGACTTTGTCGGCCAACTCTCTCTTTTCCTCCGTTCTTCCACGGCTTCCAAAATCTACTCGCCACCCAAACCCGGACTTCGCAGCTCGCCTCCTCTACCTTTCCTCAAATGTCGCTGCAAATTCGCGCTAGCTCGACGCTCAAGAACGCCCTCAAAACTTCGTCCCAGACATGGTCTAGAACTGCTTGGCTGTCGACGACGACGACAACAACGCACGCGGGTTCGGTCAATTCCGAAGCCGAAAATTCTTCATCTGCCTCTCCATCATCAAAATCAACGACCCCGCCGCTCCCATACACCGTCAAGCGCAGCTCAACAAGCACCGCTTACTGCGTGTACAACGACTACCGCGCCCAAGCCGGCCAGCTGACCCTTATCAAAGCCTCGGGCGACCTCCACGTACGTTTCTCCCAAACTTCTCTTCTTCCCCCTCTCTCGCTCCACCTCCGGGCGCCGCTTCCCTTCACCCGAAGCCGATTCTGACGTCTAATTTCTTTGATGTCTCTTATCACGTCCTTTGATCGCTTAACTCGATTCGGCCCGCATCCGCCAACTTGAACCACGCGCTCCTCTACCGCCGGGTGAATTCGAATCACCAGGCTCTCGCTCAAGACATGACTACAGAACTCTTCCCGAGGATGTCATCTCCGAAGCCCGATACCACTCTTCGACGACCTAAAAAACTTAAACACTTCCTCAGCGTTTACCCGGACAAGGAGCAGATCGTCCTGCGAGGTCGTTGGAAACGCGAGGTCGTCAGCTGGTTGAATAGCAGAGGCATTTGATATTCTTTACCTTATTCTCTATGATATACTTCGGTATGGACAACCCGTTATTTCATCCGATCTGGTCGCCATTCACCCCAAGAATTCTTTAAAACCGAAAGGAAAAAAAGGATCGATCCCACCATTCCATTCCAGCGCCGCCGTTTTCTAGTGTGTCTTGTAATATTGCAGACCACCCACCCCAGCAATGCATCGACCCGCCCCTCTCTCTCTCCGGGCGATTCTCACAAGCAGCCACACAGCTTTCGCTCCCCGCTTTGTCCGTTCTGTCTCGAGGCGAGCATCGGGGTGCTTCCCTGCACATCGACCCCACGGGTGGCGAGAGAGTCTTGGCTCTGGCCCACGACGTTACAAACTTTCGTCCCTGAGCGTTAGGCTCGCCATCGACGAGAAGCTGGGTACTCCGGGTGACGTACGATTGCCCATTTCACCACGTTCCGCGGCGGTGTGCGTGTGTGTGGGTACGCGTGCAGGCGCGTGCAGCGAAATGAGTTTTGGCTGTCGCAGTAAAGCAAATGTTATCCGTTCGAGCTTCTCTTCTTTTATTGGCTTCGGGCAGAAGCCTGTCAACCTACAATTGCTCCCGAGAGGCTAGGGTTCCAGCGATGAGCAACTCGCAACCGAGTGTCGCAAAGTAGTGTTGTATATCGATCGGTTGCTGCCTTGCGCTACGCGTCCTCGCTCTTTCTGATCGTCGTCGACCACGTGAATGTTGTGCTTTTATTTTTCATTTTTCATTTCGTTTGCTCCACTTTCGTCTGAACCGAGCGAGGTGTAAATCCCTCTAGCCCCGAGTTTGGCGTCAGTTCGGTGGAGAATGAGGTGCATTAAGGGAGTGGGACAACGACGTGGTGAAGTCCGCCTCCTATCATCCCAGCGATCTTTAGTGACAAGGGACGGGGTTCTCGAACGCGACCCATCGTTGTACACGTCTTATCCACGTACGTTGAACAGGCCTTTGCATAATTAACTTCCCTTCTTCCCTAACCTGACCCGGTCTTAATCTGCGCTTTGAGTTGCGCGCGCACGGACAACTGTAGCCAGACTCGAGAACGGATCGAAGTTGCTCTGAGCGATCGTGATGGGCAGCCGCACAAACAAAGACGTCGACGTTTACGTTTCGGTGATCGCGATTGGGACCCCCGACCTCCTTAACTCATCATCACCGATGACGCCGACCGTGCTTGATCATGAGGATGCCGTTACCGCCAGCAATTCCAAATATAACCCGTGCACCCCCACTTACCGACGCAGTCGCATTATTGTGTTATCGTTTTCGTTTGTTGTTGTAGTTGATTAGATGCGGCTCGATTAAAAAATCCACGGCTAACCAGCAAGACCAAACCCCAAAAGCGCGACCCTTGGTTGAAAGCCATGTACCTGTTCGGACCTTGCCGTAGATAGCGCTCGCCCCTGACCGATCCCGCTTCGCAGCATCAGTGCGTTTCCTGGGTCGCATCCAGGTACTCGTCTGTGGCAGCAGAGGCAGCAGAGGCTGGAACGGGTGGCTTGCTGGCGTGGTGCGGTGAAGAGGGATGCATGGGATGCACCGTCCTGCCAGAACAGCGAGCTCTCGTTACCTTTCTTCGTCATATTCTGAACCTCCTATAGGTGAAGAGTTTGCCCTGTTTCTGAGTTCATTGACGGACACGTCGGGCTTGAACCACGTTGCAACGGATATCCTTACTTCAGGTTCGTAATGGAAAAACCTGTTCGCGGTACTGTCATCGGACAATTCGCGCCGTGGGTTGGGCATTCGCAGATTGGGGCGAGCACGAAGGAGGACTAAGCCGAAATGCCAAGCAAACAAGCGCACACCTAGCCTTTCGAAGAGTGTCCTATCTACGGTATCCCTGATAATCCGGCCTTCGGCTATACCCATTGCTTGTTTCTTCTTTCCTTGACAACCCGATATCTTCGGAAAACCTCGTTCGGCTCTCTCTCTGTCTCGGAATACTTTTCCCTCGAGATTCGCAGATCTGGCAGTATCTGCCCTCGAGAAAGGGCCTATTTAAACCCGAACGAGAGAACTAATCTTTACTCAGAATGGTCTTTATGCCGGGTTACTCAGTTCATCGCATCTCAACGGCCGGGGAGTTCGGTGCCTGTCGTTAAGCCGTTAAGTTGGCGGGGAAGGCACATCGCAGTGCACCCGTTCTATCTAATCATATCGCCTAGACAGAGCAACATCCCTAACGGTACCGAAAAAGAAATAAGTGAAAGGGGAAGAGAGGGGGATTATTCCGGCCGGTGGCTTACGAAAATCCGACCCACGTCTGGATCTCATGCGAGCGAGCTGCCCGCCCCGTTGGTTGGTCCCGGCCAGAAGGAAGAGGTGGATAAAAGAAAAACTTCGGAAAACAAGCGGATAACCTAGTCTCCATCGTTCGAACATGCCCTTTGACGTAATTGCTCGAGGTATTGGTTCAACAAAGTACAAAATCGGCCGTCCCCCCCAAGGTGACGGACGCATTGAGGAAAGCCGAGCGTCGACTCGGCCAAACCATGGCGAAACCTCCAATACCTCCCGCAGTTCAGCCTTCAGCCGGAGATCGAAACCCGAGCCTTGGACCTATGGGTCCCCCAGACCACGGCTGTCTGCGATCTGGAGGTCCACAAGAAGACCGTCGGGAGGCGGCGAAGAGGCGGAGGGGAGGGGGAAGGAGGGCGAGGGGGGTAGCACCCTCAAACGATGATGCGATCTCGCGCGGGGAGGGGGAAAAGAGAAGCTTGCTGTTTTCTACCATTTCCAGATCTCCCAGTCCCAAAGCAAGCACAAGGCCCTTGAGAACAAACTTGCAAGTTGAAAGTCCAGGCCCCATCGGACGCCACCAATCCGTCGATCATTAAAAGCTCCCTACGGGGCGCGGCGCAAGCACCCCCTCATGGAAAAAGGCAAAAGAGAAGGAACGGTGTTGGACAAGAGCGGAGAGTGAACCACCACCGAAAGCGGTTATTGGTCCGAGCGAGAACCCCTGGGCGAGAGGTACCGAGCAGGGCGCAGCGCATCCCGTGGGCCTGGCTCTCTTCCTCCTCTCGCCATTGGCCGATGCTGTCGTAATCGAGCGCCCTGATAGCCCTGCTCGACGCCAAGGAAAGCGGCATAAAACGCGAAAGGATGGTGGGTCCTGGGATTGCGGTGGCGAGCGCCAGAACTCCGAATACTGGACGGGATCCACCCAAAAATATCCATTATTTTTTTTTTTCGGGCGTGATTTCGAGGACAAACCGCGAACAGTGGCAGTGCTCGCCTCGCAGCTCCAGAACACATGGTGCAACCTGTCACGAGGGGATGCCCAAACTATACTGTTCGAATCGAACGAAGACGAAGAAGAGAATTTAAGCTCGGGTCCGAAAGGGTGAACAAGTATAACAACCGAGATAAAAAAAATTGACAAGCTTGCCTGCTATCTTGTTCCGGTCTAATGTCAAGATGACCTAGACCATCACAACGTTCACTCACCCCCCCCCACGCTTTACCCCCTACTTCTCCAGTTCAGAATGCATGTACGGTTGCTAGGAAATTTCGAGAGCGATTCATGCCACATCGGGAGTATTTGATATTCGCATTCAACCTCCGCTGCGGTGGGGCACGTCGTGCAAGATCCGTTCGACAGGAGACGTGTCGAGACGTCGATGAGCGCCCGAGCTTGTTTGTCGAAAAGAGTGAGATTGGAGCGAACCATTTGGTCATGGAGGTTTCCGACAAAGCCCCGGGCTCTGGACCAGCCCGGCCGCTCTTAAGCCGCAAGACCGTAGAAAGTTCACAGCTTGTCCTAAATGGGGTTGGATGTGTGTGGAAAGGAAAGGAAGGCTGGGGATACCCGGGTTCTACCGCCTCAGCAGCCGATCTCGCGGTGGCTTGCCGCCACCAAATAACCATGGCGTGGTTCGATAGCAACGAAGTTATGCGTCTTTTCGTGACGTCAGTCGTGATCAAGAAAAGGGCTTGAATTCAGAACCGCGAGTGTAATTATAGGAGAGGGGAAGGAAGGGCATGGTGGCTGACATTTATTTGATTAGCTTTGCCAATGAGTGAACCATCTCCCGAAAAGGGCAAGGCTATCAGAAAAAGCAGTGAAATCAAGGAGTTTCTGAGCGCATCGTTGCACTAGAACCCGTTGCACCGGCGAAACCGAGCGGCCGGAAGACTTTAGAAGAGAACAAGTGTTTCAAAGTCAGTCGTAGAGGAGAATGTGCGAGGGGGGGGGGGGCACAAGGCTAAAACCCACCCGGCTGGCCGGGCGGGTAGGCCGTTTGAATTGGCAGCGCCAGCCTCGGGCGGCGATGTTCCCTGTTGACGCCCCACGGCTGTC